>PVKZ01004127.1:0-71851 GCA_004027375.1 Macroglossus sobrinus
TTCTCATTCCCCTCTCGTGGTGGCCGATTGCCGGGCGTTCCCAATCTCCCTCCCCCACCCCTTCAGGCAATTCTTAAAGGAACAGGCCTGCGAGCTCGGAAGGCGGGAGAAATGACGGAAAACTAAATTGTGTGCGTGTGTGTCTCCATGCAGGAGTGCCCGCGTGTGCCTGTGGGTGTGTGTTGACCGTGTAACTGGGTGTCAGAAGGCCTGTGTGTCTTGACTGTGTTGCTATTCCTGTGTCTGTCCCCACCTATGTGTCACCATTATGCTTCGTGTGTCTCTGGGTATTTACCTATGCGGTGTGTGATTATATTTTGGCGAGCGTCTGTGTGTCTCTCTGAATGTGTCTCTCTGTGAGTCTCCGGCTCGGCGACGCTGTCTCCGAATGTGGGACTGTATGAGGGGAGCTATGTGGCTTTGGAACGTACGGCTCTCAGTGAATACCACAGTGTCTGTGACCCTGGCTTGGTCTCTCACTCCTTCTCTGAGCCTCTCTGAGTTGATATCCGTGAGTCTCCGTGCGTGTGTCCCCCGCATTCCGGTACTGATTTCACACTGGCTGGGCATCGACAGTGCCCAGGGTGCTGGGCGCACGGGTCCCCGCCTGGGTCCTGGCGCTCCGTGGAACCAGAAAGGACGGATGCTTGAGGACTCGGGAGCAGTTAGGGCCAAGGAGAAATGCACACAAGACAGCAGGGGAGGGGCTGGGCGCTCTGGCTCACGACCCTCCCGTCCCCCGATGTGGAGGTCCCCGTGTGGGGCTCCCATCACGGCGGCCTGGGAGCACAGTGCTCATGCAGCCGCCCAGCGGCCCGAGCTCTGCCTCCAGTCCCCCTGCCCCTGCCAACACATGCCACTCTGGTCCCAGCTGGTCCCCATGAGCTCCACTGGCTGAGGAGCTGAGACTGGGGACTGCGAACTCACAGGCCCGACCACTGTCCCTCTGTCCTTCCCCCTGGCTTTCGCAGTCGTGGCCAGGCCCACAGAATGGTTCCGGCTGGAAGAGGATGGCCCCGGCCCCGCGGGGCGCCCCCAGACCCTTGCATAGCCCCCCGCCGACCATCTCGGGTGACACGTCCTTCCCTCTTTCCACAGGCCCGTCTGGCCCTGAGGGACGCCCCCTTTCTGAAGCCGTGGAGCTCGGACGAGCCGCTCTGTCCGTGGCGGGGCACCTGTAGGTGTCCCTCGAGAGCTCAGTGTTGCGGGTCCAGTCCGCGTGGCCATGAAGGGGCTGTCTGTGCGGCTGATGCTGTGAGCCCGGAGTCTGCTTCTCCCGCCAGCACCCCTGCCCGGAACATGTGGCCGCGGCTCGGCCCGCCGTCGCCGTCCCGGAGC
Organism: Macroglossus sobrinus; assembly: GCA_004027375.1. NCBI lineage: Eukaryota > Metazoa > Chordata > Mammalia > Chiroptera > Pteropodidae > Macroglossus > Macroglossus sobrinus. Next base: position 1,339 of record PVKZ01004127.1, read on the forward strand.
GTGGGCCTCGCCCTGGGTTTCCTCGGCTTGGTGCTGGGGGCCAGTACTCAGGCCCCGGCGCCCACGGTCAACACTCACTTTGGGAAGCTGCGGGGGGCCCGGGTGCCGCTGCCTAGCGAGATCCTGGGGCCTGTGGACCAGTACTTGGGGGTGCCCTACGCGGCGCCTCCGATCGGCGAGAAGCGCTTCCTGCCGCCTGAGCCGCCCCCATCGTGGTCGGGCATCCGGAATGCCACACACTTCCCCCCGGTGTGCCCTCAGAACATTCACACAGCCGTGCCTGAAGTCATGCTGCCCGTCTGGTTCACTGCCAACCTGGATATCGTCGCCACGTACATCCAGGAGCCCAACGAGGACTGCCTGTACCTGAACGTCTACGTGCCCACGGAGGATGGTGAGTGCCGCGGCCCCGCTGTGTCCGTGGCTTGCATGTGGCTGTGTGGGCCGCAGCATGCCTCCGTCCGTGTGACAATGCTTCTAACCATCACTCTGCTTGGCCTCCCCCTGCCTCCTCCCCATTCTGCCCTCTCCCCGCATTGTCTCAGCTCCCATGTGTGAGTGACACTGTCAGCAGGAGGGGCCCGGCCAGGCCTGAGAGCTTTGAGAAGTCTAGGGCCAGAGCGCTGGATGGGGGTTTCCTGAGGGAGTATGGGCCCCCGCCGGCAGCTGCCCGCGGGAGGATGCTGGCTCCATCAGGCCCCCCGTTGCCACCCCACCTGCTTCCAAAGGTGGTAGTCGTGTAGAGCCGAGGGAGCCGGGTGCGCGGGGGGCGGGGGGCAGGCCTGGTGGGCACCGCTCAGGTGCCCCCTCTTTCGCTAGCTGCCGCCTCCTCCCGCGGGGGGCCACAGGAAGGTAAGTGCCAGCAACCAGGAGACGGTGGGACAGGCTCTCTGCCATGTGCCACCCGCGATCCGGCTCTTGGTGCCCGGGTGGGTTGGGGGTGCATGTCCCTGGGCAGAGGCCTCCTGTTATTTTGTAGTTTTTTATTCATTTTACAGTAAAGCGGATTTCCAAGGAATGCGCCCGAAAGCCCAACAAGAAAATTTGTAGGAAAGGAGGTAGGTAGCGAGCCGGCGGGGAGGGACAGAGACAGAGAGGGAGGGCTGCCTGCCCGCCTGCCCTGGCCCCCGAGGACCCAGCCTTCCTTCAAGGAGCCAGGCCCAGGGGGCGGTCGGCGAGCAGGCGTAGGCTCCGTGTCATCCGCGGGCCCCGGCTGCCTTCTCTCGGGGGACTTCGTGGCCTAAGGCAGGTTCAGGGCACAGGCAGCGACTCCCTTCCCTCCAGGCTTCCGAGCCCCAAATTCCACCCTTAACTGCGGGCCAGTAACGGAGCCGGTTCTCACCCGGCACCTCAGAACTCTAGGCAGCCAAGATGGAGCCGGAGGCGCCACCCTTTTCCCGCTGGAAAGTTCTAGACTCACCTGTCCAGTGCTGCGGCTGAGACCACAGTTGTCACAGGCCCAGTCGTCCTGCTCCTGCCCCCGGCTCTGGCCGGAGCGTAGCTGAGTGAGCCACACTTGTCCCCTGGCTGACCTTGGGGGTCTCCAGAAACTCTGGGCTCCAAAGGAGCCTCCTGGGGAGAGAAATCTGTCCCAGCTACATGACAATTCTTCCTGTTCAAATAGCACTTTATGCTTTCCGTGAAGTGTTCTCATAGTTACCTCATAAAATCTTCCCCATGCCTCTGGAAGCTTCTAAGGTGGCAACTGGCATCCCAACTTTACAGATGACCAAAAGCTGGGTCTCTTGACCCTCGGGGCACTGTTCTTTCCACTGCAGCACGCGGGGCAACTCCCGTCGGGCTATTCCCGACTCTGCACAAAATGGCGACGTGGGGCTGGGCCGGGCCTAAGGGACAGGTGGACAATGAAAGCCTGGTCCCTTCATCCCTTCGGCAAGTTTGCAGTTTGTTTTCCTAGAGCAGGATTCCCACTAGTCAGGATTCCGGGCTCTCGGGAGTGAGGCCCGCTGTCCTAGGGAGGGCTCCCCACATTCCCGCACCCAGGCCACCAATAAACACTTTTTTGCACAAATGAAGGGGCGTTGACTGGGAGCCCCAGAGCCTGAGCGTGTCTGTTCGGCTCTGCCGTGAACTCAAAGTGAGGCCTTCAGCGGGTCTTATCCTGTAAGCACCTCCGTCTCCGCATCTGAGGGTTGGGGGGCCGGTCTGTCCTTAACATTAGCCGATCAATGACTTCATAAGAGGGTCCGTTCACCTATACATCTTGACTGATCGTGACTGCTGGCTCTGGGCAAGGCCGAGGGCTGCCGGGCGTGAATGGGGCAGAAAGAATTAAGAAAGAACTAAAGGCCTGATGGCCACTCTGAAGAAGCGCCTGGCCTGGCATGTGGCAGCGTCCGGGTTCACAGGCCAGGCGGAGAAGCAGGTCTCAGTGCGCAGAGGTCATTCACCTGTAACAATGAGATCCCTACCCGGGGCCCACTGGCCATTCGGGCCTGAGTTTCAAGTCTTGCCTCTTGGACAAAGTTCATCCCCAGAGGCCATTAGGGTTGTGAGCACAGGGCAGGCAGGGCGGGGTCCCACGGAGACCCTGAGGCAGGCAGCACAGTGTCCCGATGGGTGATGGTGGCGGCCGAGGTGGGTGACAGGCACAAAAGCAAGGATTTGCTCAGTGGATCCAAAGGAGGTGGGACAATGCAGAAACCCGGGACCCTCGAGGTAGGGGTCGGGGGCAAAAGGGACACTCTCCTAAGTCAGGGCCCATCCCATCCCCCACCCCCAGCCTCAGCAAGTCGGAGGCAGTTCTTGTTCGGGGATGAGCGATTCCTTTCCATCCGGGGGCTGTCCGTTGTGTGGATGACGACGCCCCCGTGTCCCTCAGGGTCTCCGAGGGACAGCACTGCCAGGTGCTAAGATGGCCGACGCCACTGGAAGCCCGGGAAGCGGGAGGCGGCTTCTGCCCCTTGGGCTGGGCTCTTGCCCTAGTTGAAAAGCCATTTTGTAATATGAAGGCGGTTCCCGTGATGATTTATAGCTGTGAGGGAATTCAGTCGCTGGAGCCCAGAGCGGCTGAGAACCAGGGCTACTTGCTGCCTCCAGGCTGAGAGTATCTGGCTTTCTAGATGGCAGGGTGAGCCCTGGGGTGTCAGTACAGTGACATCTGGTTCCCCAGGCCGTAGGACCCCATTCTCCACGGCCATGCTCATCTCCTGAGAACAGGAAGAAAAATCAGTGCCAGCTGACGGCCAGGCCCTACACATCTGTCCTCTCCTCTCCTGCCCTCCGCGCCCTTCCCCCTTGCGTGCCACCTCTCCGCTCATGTCCTCTCCCCCTCCCTGCCCCCCATCCCAGAACGCGGCATGGTGCAGTGGAAAGACCATGGGCTTTGCAGTCAAGCACGCCTGGGGTGGACTCTCCCTTCTAGAACTTTCTAGCTGTGTGATCTTGAGCAAGTCACGTTACCTCTTTGAACCTCAGTTTCCCCATCAGTGAAACGGAAATAAAGATAGTGCCTACCTCACTGCGGTGTAAGGATCAAACTATATGGCGGAAGTAGAGTGTCTGGCACATGTGGTATGAGCTATTAGTATCATTCCTCTCTCTCTCTCTCTCTCTCTCTCTCTCTCTCTCTCTCTCTCTCTCTCTCTCTCTCTCTCTCTCTCCTTTTCCCCTTCCTGCTTTCCCTCCCTCCCTCCCTCTCTGGCTCTCTCCAGATCTCAGAACAATGCTTGCTGCTCTCAGGCCTGCTTTCTGTGGGCAGGAACCCCATTTGCCATTAAGCAGGACAGGGGGCCCCGACGAGGGAGACCAGAGTGACAGCTTCATCTCCCATCTTCTCCTGTGGGAACCAGGGTCAGCTGAGGCCCAGCTCGAGCCTGTCCACTGGGCCCAGGGGCTCAGGGCTTGGGTCCCCGTACCTAGCTCTGCCCTGAGAGCTCATACCCGTGTGCACACTTGCGGGCAACGCCGCCTCCCACCCTCGGGGCCTGTCCCTGTCCCCAGCTCAGCCCACCTGTGTGCGCACACAGCCCCTTCCGTCCTTACGGAAGTAGGCCTTCCCCCAAGTGGGGCTCTGGCTCTGTGCCCCGGCCCACCTGCTGCTACCTCCTTTCTGACTGGTGACATGGGCTGTTGGGGACAGGGAGGCCGGCACAGCAGGGGCCTGCAACACCATCATCCCGATGAAGGTCTGGGCCTCAGCCCACCCATTCCCTCAGTTCTCGCCATCCCTCCTGCCTGTCCTGGGCCCAGGCCCAGAGCCGGCTCGCTGGGCCTCGCTGCAGTCATGCTGTTTTTGAATTCTCTCTCTGTTTTGTTCTCTGTTCTGTGCTGTTGTGTCTCCCCGTGTCTGGTCCCCAGGATCCGGCGCTAAGAAACAGGGCGAGGACTTAGCGGATAATGACGGGGATGAAGATGAAGGTATTTGGGGGCTGCAGGGCGCGGCAGCTGGTGCATGGCACAGAGCCCCTCCCCCTCTCGATGGGGTGAAGCCCCGTCTGTCTGTCTGTCCGTCCGTCGGTGTGTTTCTGTGCCTGTACAAGGCCGTTGGGCTGATCCAGGGTGATGGACGCGGCCGGCGGGAGCAGGACACCACAAACAGAGCCATGGGGAGGATGTCCTCCCCGCCCCGGTCCCCGCCCCAGGTAGCAGCGGGCACTGCCGCACGCAGCGCCCTCCCCAGCGTTCTGTGCTGCAGGAACACCTGGCCCTCGGAGCGGCAGGGCAGGGCGAGCGGAGAGGAAGCAGGGCTGAGGGAGGGCCGGGAGACGCCTGTGTTTTCTTGAGGAGACAGCTGTGTTTCGTGGGGAGCCTGGCTCCCGGGAGATGGGGCCCGGCAGGATGTTGAAGTGAAGAGTGAGGCAGCGAGAAGCCACGTGGCCGGAGAACAGTGTCACCTAGAACCTCCCCGCCTTCTTCCGGAGGGAGACAGGGCGTCAGGGGCAGGGGCTGCGGTAGCTTCAGGACAGGGCCGGACAGCTCAGGGGACCCAGTGGGGGCTCGTAGGACTGTGCTGGTGTGGCCGAGTGTCGAGAGGCGTCAGGTAGAGGTGGCCAGGCCGCGAGCCAGCCCCCGACTGCTGCCCGGGCTGGGGAGCAGCCCCTTTAAGGCCCCTCCTGGCCTGGCCTCTGGAAGGCTCCATCTTCATCCTAATGCTGACTGGGGACGGGCTCTCTCATCCTTAGCTCTGTCCCTTTCCTCCTCCGCATCCCCGGTGGCTCCAGTTAGGTGTGCCTGATGCCCGGGGACAACGGGGGAGATGAGACATGGCTGAGAAACCATGTCACTCAGGTCCCCTCACCCCATCTCTGCCATTCACCCCTCCCCTCACGCTCTTCCTCGTTCTCTCCCTGTGCTACTCCTATTCCCGCCCTCTTGTCTCTGTCCGCACTGGGGGGCAGCTGCTGCCAATGACCGTATTTCTGTGTAACTGGTCTAGTGTCGGGCGTTCCAGGGCTTCCAGCCCCTCTCGCCAAAGCCAGATCAGGTCCCAGGACGCCTGCGTGCCCGGGGCAGGGACTCACTTGGTCCCGCCGAGGGACCGGCCCTTTATCTTCCTCCCGCCCCTGTCCCCCGGGCCCAGGCACGCCTGGCTGCTGGGAGGCCCTTGAAACCGGAGTCTTTAAAGATGTCGCCGAAGCACAAGTGTCTGGCTGATGCGTGAGCTCCAGGCTGAGCAGCCCCATGAGTCCTGCCCTCAGAGATGGCCATGGTGTCCTGGCACCTGGGCTAGCTTTGCTGCCCGCACCCCCCCAGGGCTGGCGGGGGTGGGGAGGAAGGGCACCCTACCTAGCCTGTCTCTCACCCCTTTTCCTTACAGACATCCGGGACAGTGGCGCTAAGCCCGTCATGGTGTACATCCATGGAGGCTCTTACATGGAGGGGACAGGCAACATGATCGATGGCAGCGTTCTCGCCAGTTATGGCAACGTCATCGTCATCACCCTCAACTATCGGGTTGGGGTGCTAGGTACGGTTCCCTGCTAGGCACCTCGAAGGGACTCTGGTTCTCGAAGAGGGACGACAGAACGCTGGGGACCTGGGGACAGGCGGCCTTGGTTCTGTGGCACGTGGCGTTACGCCATGGCCCCTACCCAAGTGAGGGCAGCTCCCTCTGTCCCCAGGCCCTATCCTGGGGTGTTCCGATGCCACCGGAAATTCAACTGCCACCTCACATCTCCTCTTAGGTCTCCGCTTCCAGACTTTTGCTTGGCTGAGTCTTGCGGGGCCATTCATTTGCTAGTGTCCTGTCATTGTCCCTAGCCACCCACACCGCACATCCCTAAACAGCCCGCACGGACACACACACGGGTCTTCCTCCTAGCCAATCACATGTCCACACGTCCACCCCGTGCATACGATGACCGCTCACTCCGCCCACACACATCCATGCACGCGTGTGTACCCTGCATCCGCATCTATGGACCCTCTCATGTCACCACACACTCCCCCACCACTGCATATCCACTCCGCAATACAGTGTCCCCACATAGCCACAGGCCCCTATACCTCGTATCGCTACCCCAAACCTACAGATTTCACTCACCTGCCACACATGTACATTCCCATATATCTGTATCCACATCCACACCCATACACGGGGCCCCTAACCATACTCACACCTTCTAAATGCTCTAGACAAAGACCCGTGCCTGGTATATCCACGTGCACACGCACAAACCCCACGTGTATGCACCCGAAACGCACATACATGTTGCTCCCACCCCACTTCCACATACGTACATGTGTCCCTCACCTTCCAGACACGAGCGCACGCCAACACTCCCTCTTCCCACCCACATACACTCACGCCTGCACGCGTACACCTCCCCGCCTTCTACACGCACAAATGGCACACGCACACCGCATACTCCCGCTTCCGCATCTGCATACACATCCCCACATAGACACACACCCGTAGACTCTGCACACATACACACGTGCACATCCCCAACCCGGACGCTCAAGTGCACACACATCCACGCACCCACACCTGGCCATCCGTGCACATACGCCTCTACTCACCCCCACACTCGAGCACAACCCCTGCTCCTATACGCCACGTGCACACACATACACACTTCTACTCTTTCCATGCGTACATCCCCATCCGCCCCCACCGCATTGTACACACACTGACGCATACACGCGATTTTCCAAACACCTTCTCTTACACACCCACACGCCCGTCCCCATCCACACTCTGTTGTCCTCGTGCTCATTTCAGGGATTTTGGCGCCCGCTGTTTCCTGTACCTTCCTCGGTGATGATTAATGCCTCAGTGCGCCCGCAGAGGTAGACAAGCGCCTCAGAGAGGGTGACTAAGGATACAGGGCTCACAGCCGCTCACGCAGGCCTCCGAGGGCACACTCAGCCCCGTATCCCTGGAACAGCACGAAGAAGCCACTTCTTGCCTGGAGGGTTGTGTCCTCTGAGTTGTGTCCTCCAGTGGAGGTCAAGGCCGTTTGTCACGTCTGTAGGCCTGAGGGCTGAAACAGCAATTAAGCATGGCGTCCTCCCTGGCCAGGTGGCCGCTGGACTTTATTCAGATGCGCTTTTGAATCTATTGCCTTGCCAGTTCTAATCCCAGAGGCCATGGTGCTGCCTCTCGCTTGTGGGTGTGGTTATGTCACCTCCTCTTGACTTACCTTTAGCGCTGCATGGGATAGGAAGACCCTTTTGCGCAGACTCAGACTGGAGGAGTGATAGTCCCTGAGAAAAGTGGAGCCTGTGTCCCCTTTAGTGACATCTGGATACCGGGTACGGAGCACACAGGGCATCTCCCGGGTCTCTCAAGAGTCTGCTGGGCTTTGGGTCTCACGGTTCTGCTGCTCCTCCTCTGTCTTTCTGAGCTGCCGCAGACATCACGTCAAGGTCCTTGTAAGCTGTTCTGTCCTGTTGAGAAAGGTGATGAGTCTTTACCAGCAAAAATGGTACCGTGAAGGTGGCTTAAACTCACACAGTAGGGCTTCACAGTTCCCAGAGAGCAATGAATACATACATACATAATCACATACAGATATACAGTCACACGCACGCGGTACTTAAAGGCCAAACGTCATTTTGTTACTGTATTTTCTTAGTGACATTCCTAGAACACATCTAACTCATTCAACTCATTCAACTCAGCTGCTTTTAAAAGTTATAAACACAAAGATTCAGAAACAAACTTGGTAGCAGGCGTATTGGAAAAACACGAGAATACTAAGGATATGCTTCAGTTCTGTACTATTGAACTGGCTAGAGAGGACGGAAAAGAGAGAGGGGAGAAGTGGGAAAATAGAGGAGAACATAAGGAAGAGAAGAAAAGGACGGGGGTGAGAAAGAGGCAAAGAGGGGGACACCGAGAAAGGAGGTGGAGAAACCCACAGGACGTGAGGTCCGTCGGCAGCTGGTGAGCATGCTCAGTAACACCCTTCAGCTGCTCGAATCCTTGCGCTGCTATAGCTGAGGTTCATAACCCTGGGGGAGTCTTGGGCCCCTCTGAGATTCTAATGAAGGCTGTGGGCTCTCCCCAGAAACACACAGGCACATACTCTTAGAAATGATTTCAGCTCGACTATGAAACTCAGGTCAAGAATTGCCCACTCTATCACCCCCTCTCACTCGGATGATGGCAACGGCCCATCTGGGGACAGAAATAGGATCCTTTGGCCTTAAGCAGTTAACGATCACAATATCACCCCAACCTGAGAAGGAGTCATAAACTAAGATTGGGTCAGAAGTTCTCTGCTGCTTCCCGTGTGTTCTTCAGTGCCGGCTGTGGAGCACAGATGTCATCGATAAGCCAGCGATTGGCTCCTGGGTCCATACAAGGTGTTGCTGGCTCTTGGAGCCAGATGTAGAACATGGGTTTGTCCAAGTGTCCCGGAACCAGTGGCCAGTGTTGGACCTCAGTTACAGTCAGTTCCCACTTCACATTATCAAGAGGTCCTGTGACTTGAAGCGAAGTGACATATAATGAAACCGATCTGATCACAGGCTAATGGACCTAAACGAGAATTAAGTTCCTATGGCATCTCATCGCTGTTACAATGAAAGGATACTGAAGGAAATGAGCTTATGTGAGGACCCTTCCTCCCTCCCATCAGCTTCTCCGGAGCACTGAGGCCAAACAGACAGTTCACTCTTAGGTGCTGCTTTCCATATCTTGGGTGACTCATGTATTTGGTGAATGTCACAGGCTAGTCCATGGACCTCATCCAAGGCAAAGGGGTAGCGTAGCTCTTATTCAAGAAGCCCCCACTGGGCTTGAGACCAACCAAAGAAAGAGACTCAGCAAGAGAGAGGATGTGTTTATCCTGGGAGCTGAGAAAGGTGGGGCTTGCCAAGTTTTATTCTGGGTTCTAGAATTTAATCCTATAGTCTTGCTCAGGTACCGTTCAGTCAAACCGAAAAGCAGGCAAACGTCAAACCTCGAGTGACAGAGATCTCTGGTTTTGATACCAGGTGCCAGATTCCCCCTATGCTGTCCCAGATCGCCAGGTTTTGTGTGCTGGTGCTGAGTCACGCTTGCTGTATCATCTGCCTGAGCCTGCTGGATATAGTGCTTCACACAGAACTGTCGTAGCATGGACGGTTGACATATAGCACTCACATGCTTCAGGGCCTCTTACCCCGAGGGAGCCCAGAGCGACGGGCGGAACATCCACACAGCCCTTTCGGGCCTCGCTTCCTAACCCAGGAAACCAGTCCATGCTGGAGAAATCTTCTTGCTGATTGGGACAGGGTATTTGACCCATTTCACTGAATGATGCGTGCCCTGGCAAAGGCGAAGGCCAACTCTGCTCTCGCCTACATGAGAGAAAAGGAAAAGACGGTTTAGGGGAAGCGCGTACAGGTGGCCTACGAGAACACATAGCGATTTCTGTCAGAGGGTCTCGAGGCTTGGACAGCAGGGTTGGATCTCAGTCAGGAGCGGCTTTGGTTCGTGAACGGGCCAGGCATGGTGGACGCCAATCCCCGTGTCTAGAGGAAAAGGGCTTCTCATTCATCCTCATCCGGGCTTTCTGAATTCCTTCTCATTTCCTCACCGAGAACCTGGGGCTCAAGAGGCCTTGTGACTGGGTCCTGAGAGAGAGAACTCAACCCTTTTCATACTTAATTGTACGGAAGGTAAATGAATGGCCCCCTTGAAGAGGGCGAAATGAAGTGTCTTGCAGAAGCTAGCATCAGAAGCACTCGAGCCAGGCAGTGATGCGGCCTTGGGCCTCCTTGGGTCTCTTCGAATCCGGCTCCTGCCGTGGGTTGCCAGAACTGCCAGAGGGCTCTCTGTGAGCCGAGGGAGCCTCCTCACACATGGCCTCTCACAAAGTCGATGCCAGGTGCTGTGAACGAGCTTTGCACCGGGGGTCCAAAATTACGGAGACAGGGTGGGTTTCCAAGGTGCAGGAACGCCACCACCACCCACCTGGAAAGAAGCCTTCGGAAAGCCTTGGGTGGGAGAAGGTGGAGCCTTCCAAGGCGCCTAAGGATCTGGGAAGAGGGATGAAACGAGGCAGCTGGATCCATCTCAAATGGAAGCAGGGTGGGGGAAATATAGGACATCTCTGTGGGATAGCCAGCAGGTGGGCAGGAAAGCGGTCTCCATGGCAACAAGTCTCCACAGCAGCAAATCCCAGCAGGTGGGTGGGAAGGTAGTCTCCATGGTGACATGGCTCCTCGGCAGCAAATCCCACTGGGTAGGCGGGAAGACCTGTTTCTGTGGTAACGCACCACAGATGCATTCCCCGTTCCCCCACCAGATGGAAAAGATGGTCTCACCCAGTGGTTGTCCAACCTTAGCAGGCGTCGGAATCACCTGGAGAGCGTGTTGAAAACCCCGACGGCAGGGCCCCCTCCCCATCAGGTCTGGGCGGAAGTGAAATGCAAATGTGCCCTGAGAATGAGGGGCAGGGGCATCTGGAGCCCCCGGAAAGAAGTAGGGATGGGCTAACGTGTAGAGGAAGGGTCAGCTTAGGGATGGGGGTCTCGTGGGACCTTCACTTCACTCAGAGAGAGGAGGCAGGAGACAGAGAAGTCATCATGGATTCCGGTAGTTGTATCCCCATTTTACAGAAGAGGAAACTGGAGCACAGAGATGTCCACCAACTGGCCCAGGTCTACACAGCTAGTAAGTGGAAGAGCCGGGACTCGAACCAAGGACCGTTTGCGTCCAGGGTCCCCACTCTTTCCGCTCTGTCTCGCCAGGTGCCAGGGTCACGACCCGGATAGAACATCAGGGCGGAAGATGCCAGGCCCTGGCCATTTGCAGTCCCTTCAGGTGAAGTCCCCTTCGAATGGTCTGGAGACCCCGCCTTCCAAACTGGAGAGAGCGTGGGAGGTGGGGAGCTGGTCCTTCCTGTAGCAGCGGTACCGGACCTGGTGGAAAGCAGGGCTGCTTTGTGCTAGCTAGGCGGAAGGAAGTTCGCTGCATGCCCACCTTCTCCTCCCAGCCCGACTCTGGCTGCCATCATTGCCCAAACCCTCCACGCCTCCACCTTCACTGTCCTCACGCCCTTTGTTGCATCCAGGTTTCCTGAGCACTGGAGATCAGGCTGCCAAAGGCAACTATGGGCTCCTCGACCAAATCCAGGCCCTCCGCTGGGTGAGCGAGAATATTGCCTTCTTCGGCGGAGATCCCCGCCGTATTACCGTCTTTGGCTCGGGCATCGGTGCGTCCTGTGTCAGCCTCCTCACGCTGTCGCATCACTCTGAGGGTGAGTAGCTCTGGGGGCAAAACAGAAACAAGCAAAGCCCCGACTGCCCACCACGCACCTCGGGCCTTCCAGGGGCACCCACGGGCGTCAGCCCACCCTCCTCTACCAGCTCGGCACCCCTTTGGGGAGGGTGATGTTTCCTAAGGGGAAGAAAGAATTCTTGCCTCAGAGAAGGAAGGAGAGAACCCCGTTGTTGTCCCCTGATGTGGGAGTCTTATCGGGAGAGTGGGAGTAGAAGGCCTTTCTCCGAAGGGACAAGAGCTCTTGGGGAGAAATCTTTCACTCCCCTTGCCGTGAGCCTCTCTGTCAGTGACTCCTCTGAGGGGGCCGCATAGGCCCCCTTTTGCTCACATGGAATGTTCTCGTCACCTCTGGACTACAGAGCACATTCTGTCTCTGCGAGGGAAAGGTGCCTTCTCTGAAGTAAGAGAATCTATGAGAGGGGACACAGGTTTTTGTGGAAATGAATACCACGAGTTCGTGATATCCTCACAGGAAGGCTTTCAGTCTCTCTTTGAAGGAGGCCTGTCTCTCTGTGAGAAAAATCACCTTCTCTGACCTGCAGATCTCGTCTCTGTCCCCCCAGGGGCGACCCTGGTGAGGGAAGACTAAGATAAGACCTGTGTCCCTGGAGGCCGGGCTGTTTTATAGAGTTGTTCACTGTCTTTCTGTAATTGATTCAAAGACAATAATCTTTTGAAAAGAGAGGCTGTCTCTTCGGTCGTCATCTGTATTTTTCTCCCGTGTTTCTGCCCATGCAAACTGTCTGTCTCTCCGAGGGATAGAAGTGTGTGCCCGAGGAGCACATAACCCATGGGAGATGTTGGGACCAGGGACAGAATGGTCGCCTTTTTCTCCCAGAGGCGGAAAAATCATCCGCTTCTGTAGTTTGGGGGGCTGACTCCCCTTAGGGTACGGGAGAATCTGAATCTGAGACACCGAGAGCGTCAGGAGAAGGAAAGTCTCTGTAGAGACGACTGGCCGGGAGGGCACATTCTCTGGAGATTTGCAGACCCCAAGGCCTTTGCTCTTGGGAATCCTTCCCCAAACTCCCAGAATATGAGGCTCTCTCCTGCCTGCATTTCTCATCTCTCATGAAAAAGACCCCTTTGTGGTGGAAGCGCCAGCTCCCTGGTGGTGTGCTGGCACAGAGCTGGGCCCAGCTGGGCAGGAAGAAGAGGGGAAGACAAGGAGAGATAAAGAGAGGGAGCAGAAGGAAGCTGGTCTCTGGGACCCAAGGGGTTAATTCTTCCTCTTCCTGGCATTGCCTTAACCCCCAAGTTACCGACCATTGCCCCTGCACCAGGAAGCAAGAAGCAGGCAAGGGACCGGTCAGGGCAGGGGCCCTGCAAGCCCCGTTCTGGTCCTCACTTGTCACAGCCGAGAGCGTTGTCCTTCCTTCCTTCCTTCCCAGCCTGTCCAAGCCACACGGCTGACTCATAAGAAAGGAATGAGGAGCTGTTCGATTTGTCCCTCAGAGACAGGCAAGGGTGACAAGACGAATGTGACCTGATGCCGCCTGTCTTCCGCAGGGCTTTTTCAGAGGGCCATCATCCAAAGTGGTTCCGCCCTGTCCAGCTGGGCTGTGAACTACCAGCCGGTGAAGTATACCAGCCTGCTGGCGGACAAGGTGGGCTGTAACGTGCTAGACACAGTGGACATGGTGGACTGTCTTCGGCAAAAGAGCGCCAAGGAGCTGGTAGAGCAGGACATCCAGCCGGCCCGCTACCACGTGGCCTTTGGCCCTGTCATTGACGGCGATGTCATTCCCGATGACCCTGAGATCCTCATGGAGCAGGGTGAGTTCCTCAACTATGACATCATGCTGGGCGTCAACCAGGGCGAGGGGCTGAAGTTTGTGGAAGGGGTGGTGGACCCTGAGGATGGTGTCTCTGGCACCGACTTTGACTACTCGGTCTCCAACTTTGTGGACAATCTCTATGGATATCCCGAGGGCAAGGATACCCTGCGGGAGACCATCAAGTTCATGTACACAGACTGGGCAGACCGCGACAACCCTGAGACCCGCCGTAAAACACTGGTGGCGCTCTTCACCGACCACCAGTGGGTGGAGCCCTCGGTGGTGACAGCTGATCTGCACGCCCGCTATGGCTCACCTACCTACTTCTACGCCTTCTACCATCACTGCCAGAGCCTCATGAAGCCTGCCTGGTCAGATGCAGCTCATGGGGACGAAGTCCCCTACGTGTTCGGTGTCCCCATGGTGGGCCCCACTGACCTCTTCCCCTGCAACTTCTCCAAGAATGACGTCATGCTCAGTGCTGTCGTCATGACCTACTGGACCAACTTTGCCAAGACCGGGTAAGGAGAGAGTGGGTGTTCATCTTTGGGAGCCGAGCATGCTCTCCGCCCTGCTCCTCTGTCTAAACCTCTTCCATCATCCACCTCCCTTCCTATGGTATCCCCCAAATCCCGCTCGGGACCCCTTTCAGCCCTGTCCCTCCCACACTTCCTCCCTTCATGCCATCTCGAGTCTTTCATGCCATGTCCTACCCTCGAAACTCAGGAGTCGGTTGACGTTAGGACTGAGCGGGAGTGAGAGTCACTGGCTGAACTCGGGGATTCAGGGTGACATGGTCAGGGCCATGTGAAGTGGGAATGAGACACACTCAGGAAAGCCTTTAGGAGCACTAGGAAACACTGGGCAGCTGCAAAGGATGCTCAGGAGTGCACGAGAAGAAAAGATGCGTATAGCGAGCGTGGTGTCACAGGATGGGCATAGGGTGTCACAGGATGCGTATAGCGTGGTGTCCCAGGATGGCGTAGGGAAGGAGGACACGGTTCCGTCATGCCGCGGGCAGCAGGACTTCAAGGCCGGGGAAAGGAGTGGGAGCCAAGGGAGGGACCCGGGAAAAGGTGGCCAACAGCGGGGGCTTCGGACCGGGGAGGAAGCGTAGGGGTGGCCGTCGGGAGCAGAGTGGTGACCGCGCATTCCCATGTGCTATTTCAGGGATCCCAACAAGCCGGTCCCCCAGGACACCAAGTTCATTCACACCAAGGCCAACCGCTTCGAGGAAGTGGCCTGGTCCAAGTACAACCCCCGAGACCAGCTGTACCTGCACATCGGCCTGAAACCCAGGGTCCGCGATCACTACCGGGCCACCAAGGTAGCGTTTTGGAAGCACCTGGTGCCCCACCTGTACAACCTACACGACATGTTCCACTACACGTCCACCACCACCAAAGTGCCACCCCCGGACACCACGCACAGCTCCCACATCACGCGGAGGCCCAACGGCAAGGCCTGGAGCACCAAGCGGCCCGCCATCTCCCCGGCCTACAGCAACGAGAACGCGCAGGGCTCGTGGAACGGGGACCAGGATGCGGGGCCCCTCTTGGTGGAGAACCGTCGCGACTACTCCACCGAGCTCAGTGTCACCATCGCCGTGGGGGCCTCGCTCCTGTTTCTCAACGTGCTCGCCTTCGCCGCCCTCTACTACCGGAAGGACAAACGGCGCCAGGAGCCCCTGCGACAGCCCAGCCCTCAGCGGGGAGCCGGGGCCCCCGAGCTGGGAGCCGCTCCCGAGGAGGAGCTGGCGGCGCTGCAGCTGGGCCCCACTCACCACGAGTGTGAGGCCGGGCCCCCGCACGACACGCTGCGCCTCACCGCGCTGCCCGACTACACGCTGACCCTGCGGCGCTCCCCCGACGACATCCCGCTCATGACCCCCAACACCATCACCATGATCCCCAACTCCCTCGTAGGGCTTCAGACGTTGCACCCCTATAACACCTTCGCCGCGGGGTTCAACAGCACCGGGCTGCCGCACTCACACTCCACCACCCGGGTATAGCTCCAGCCCAGGGCACAGCCTGTGTCCCGGCCCCCCCCGCCCACATGCACACACACACCCGCACACACGCACGCACGCACGCACACACGGACATATATGTATCCGCGCGCACCCGCACCTCACAGCAGACCCACTTGCACAAACACAGACGCGTGTCTATGCGGGCACACCCGCATGTACAAAAACACAGATGCGGACGGCCACCTGAGGAAGCCCTCCAAACGGAGTCGCCAGCGAGGCCTCGGGACACCGCGGCCCCCCGGAACGGCCGCCGAAGGCAGCGCGCCGAGCCTGACCACGGACACTCCCGGGGACCCCCGAAAGCACCAGCTGGACACCCCCTTGGTGCTCGCCCTCCACCTC
Source organism: Macroglossus sobrinus (assembly GCA_004027375.1). Lineage (NCBI taxonomy): Eukaryota > Metazoa > Chordata > Mammalia > Chiroptera > Pteropodidae > Macroglossus > Macroglossus sobrinus. Next base: position 17,174 of record PVKZ01004127.1, read on the forward strand.
CCTCGGGCCTGCGCCGCCGACTGACTCCAGACTTGGGATCTTCGAGGAGCAGAGTCACTCTTTCCGCCCCACACTCGGTATCTTTTCTGGGTCTTGTTTATGTTGATTTTTAAAAAGAAAAAACAAACGAACAAAATCGGAACAAACGCTTCTCGGACCTGTGAGTGCAGAGGCTCCGGGAGGGGCGCCCCACGTCTAGGTCTCTTCGGTTCGGAACCTCCAGTGCTCACACATTCCAGCCGAGAAACGGGACCCCCCAAAAAGAGACAGACGTGAGCAAGACCGGGCGGGGGGTGGAAGGGGGAAGGGGTTACCACTGGCCGAGGTCGGAGGGCCATAGGGGACAAATCTCCAGCTGTCTCCGTGTCCCCGCGGAGGGCTGCACAAACCACAGGGTAGATTTTTCTGAGCTGTGGAAGCCATGTCATTCTCGGGCCCCGGGTATCATCTGGGTTCTGCCTCTGCCCTTCGGAGAATGCGACCAGAAATTCACCCCGTTTTCTTTACAGAGTCTCTTTTGTGTCTGTCATTTCTCTTTCAAAAAGGCGGTGTTTTTTTGTTGTTGTTGGCTTTTTTTTTTTAAAGAAAGTTCTTAAAACACTAACGGAAACCCATGGAGTTTGTCCTTTGTAAAAATTTTAAACGCAGTGTCTTGATATAAAAATAAAAAATCCAGTTAGCACTCCCAACTTGCCTCCCTCACACAGGCTGGGCATCAGGGCAGCTGTCTGCCTCCTGGACCTTTAAGATGGTACAAGTCCGGGCTGCACTCTGCTACACCCCCCAGGAATGCCTGTCCACTCTTCATCCGGTTGCTGTCCCCAGCTACCACCTGCCCCCCTCGGGCTCTGGGTTCCTGGGCCGAAGCCTTTTCTCATCACCTCAGCCTCCTAATGAAAGGGCACTGCCGCCATCGCCACCACCCGTGTCCTCACCCTGGACATGCTGAAATTCTTACTGGTATCCGAATTCCGGCAGCGTCAGCTCTGTGCACTCCCTGGCCTTGGGCTACTTACAGTAGGGCAGGGGCCCTCTCCTCCCCAGGGATGCTCGCGGGTCCTGTTCTGTGACTCAGAATTGGAGAAGTGGTTGGGGCCTTGGGAGTGGTTTTTCTCCAGGATTGTGATCAGTGGCTCCCTATCAACCCTGAGGGACAGATTGTACGGGACGCCACAGGGTTCTCATTCTGGTATTTCATACTAGTCAGTGACTTGAAGGGCTAAACCAGTTAGTTTTCTCATCACGTGTGACAGCTGGGTGGGGTTGCTGACACGTCACAAACTAAAAATAGAACGCTTCAAAGTGACCCTGACAAAATGAGGTGGATGAACCAACAGCGACAGGATGATGTTCAGAGGGGATGCACACGAGGTAGTTCCAGGACCTAAACGGAGAACTAACCCACTGATACGGTGCCTGGGGACAGGAGAGATGGACAGTGATTCACATGATACAGTAGAGTTAAAAAGGGAAAAAGGTACTGGTGGGGGGAGTGTCAGGGTGGGACATGGTTTAGTGAGTCCATATTGTCAAACTGTTCTCTCCTCCCTCCCTCCCTCTCTCCCTCCCTCCCTCTCCACCTTTCTTCTTTCCAAAACTAATGTGAATACTAGCCTAGAGTAACAAATATATAGCACGGAGGAGCTGGGAAGTAATCAGAGTTTGAGTTTTAGATGAGAAGTAACTTCCGAGTTATTTTACAATTGGGGAAATGGACCCAGAAAGGTCTAGCGTCACAGTTAGTGTTAAAACAGACCGAGAACACAATCCAGAAATATATTGCCTGGCCCGCGGTCCTCAACTTTTCCCACTCTATGTAGCATTGGCGGGTTGTGCCTTGGTGGACTCATTTCGGGCACATGTGGAAAAGCTGGAGAGGGTCTGGGCAAGAGCAAAACCAATGTGCCAAAGGACAAGGGTTTTTTTTTTCCTTCTAGAAAGTGGGGAGAAGATGAGGCAACATTCGATAATGACGGAGTAGCTACTATGGGACAAGTGCACTCTATCGTCCTCTGCCATTCCATTCCTAAATAAGGACAGAGCTGGTGAGCTGTTCTCCGATTCTTCTGAGAATGATGGCCGAGGATCATGGCGGTTCAGAAGTCCTCAGTGACAGGCGCCAAACTGAATAAATGACCAGAGGGGAAGACACTAGTGTTCATCATCATGGCCTTCTTACGTTCGTTCAGAGTCTTTGTTGTTATCATGTTTTGATCGCCGCATTTCAGATATTACCAAACCGGGCCTCTTTTTCTGGTGCGTGTGTGTGTGTGTGCGCGTGCCTGTGTGTGCACACGCGTGTGTGTGTCCGTACAAATCAGAAGGCTCTTTATTTGGAGAGGATTTGGACATTGCCTCTCCTCTAGGAACTCAAGGGGCCAGAGCAAGCACATTTGGGACCCATCCATGAGAAATCAGAGTCGGTCCTCACACCTTTGAAAGGTGGAAGAGGTGACCTCCAAGACAGGGTTTCCATCAAATCGGCGGTCCCTGCTGTGCCCAGGTAGCTTCCGTCTTCTCAGCCCCACTGCTGACGTCCAGCCCTGAGCTCGGCTCCTTTTGCAAGAAGGCCTGAGGATACATTTAGACTTGATTTCACATCGCGAAAACCATCAGTGCCTAGGCTGGGTTCAGCCTGCATTCCTACATTCATCTGGTTTCTATATCAGTCCTTTCGGGAGCTGGACACAGTTGTCCTGGGGTCTGAACGTGGGGTGTGTGTGAAGGGTCAGAGATTGGACACTGTGAAAACCTCCATGGAAAGCGGGTATGCTTACTAGGACTGGAGGCCTGGCCCTGTGCTGGTTTATATGCTATGAGGGATAGAAATCCCCTTTGGGGTACGTACTATCAGCAAGACAAAACCCAACTATGAGAAAATGAATGAAATGCATAATGTAGCATGTGACTTCAACTGTATGGTCCAGGTTAAAGGGGCTGGAAAAGTTGCGAGACAAGCTATGGGGGTTTGGGATGGATGGCACAGTGAGCATTGCAAATTGAGAGACAAGCCTCAGCCAGAGCGTGGAGGTGCAGGGAGGGACTCGCTTTGACCCGAGCAGAGGATTCAGGGGAAATGGTTGGACATCAGCTTGGAAAGGCAGGTTGTGGAGGCCTTCAAAACAGCAGCCGTTTGGGTGTGATCGGTGAGCGTTGGGACACCCCATTCTTCCTTTTGCTGATGATTTTACAAAGAGAAAACAAATGCCCTCAGGTCTTCTCTTTGGCTCCTTCTCTTCTGCAAGGGGCATGTCCAGAGAAGAACAGCATGAGCACCAAGAGAGCCTTGAGCTGCTCCCAGTAATGCCATCTCCCAGCCTGGGTCAATGGCAGCCCGGGGCATCGTGAAGACTTGGAGCTCAGGTTGCGGGACACGTGGAGGTGGCTTTTTGCAAACCCCATGGAGAGTGAAGGAGATGTCCACTGCAGCTCAGAGAGGGGCAGACGTGGCTCCACGGTTGTACAAATGGGAAGAGATGAATTCCAGAAATGATAGCTTGATGACTTTAATATCGATTGAGGGCAAGAGTCTAGAGCAAACGGTTAGAAGAAAGGTTGGTGAGCACTTAGAAAAGGAGGTGAAGATGGATTCAGGAAAAACAAATCATTCCCCACTCAGCTGGTTTCCTCTGGCAGGGTGACTGGTTGGGTAAATGAGGACATAAACGGAATATCGGGAGTTCAACAAAACATTCTCTCGTGATACTTTGGGGACCGTGAGTAGCAATGCAGGGTAGATAAAGATAGACATGGGCAGATTCTTAGCCAGTTGAGTGACTAGACACAAAAGAATTCTGTTTTAATGTCAGTAGATCATCGTAACTTTGAAAATTACACGTAGCTGGGAGAGAAAGCCGAAATGACAGGATCGGATTCCATAGAGATGTCAAGAGGCTGGTACGATGGACTCATTATAGCAACATGAAAGTTAACAAGGACAAATCTGAAGTCGCTTATTTGAATTCCAAAATATAATAGTGCAAATGTGAGATGTGAGAGATGTGGCTTAGAGAGTTTTATGAGTGAATGAAAGCTCATCATGAGCTATGACTCAGAAGTATGGTTTGGTCGCTACAGAAAGCATTGTGATCTTGGGATGTATTAATGAGAGTATAATGTCTAGAATAAAGGAGGTGATCACTTTGTGCTACTCTGCACTGGTCAGACCACACCTGAGGCCCTCTGTTCATTTGCAGGCATAACACTTCAAAGGCCATGTCAACAAAAGTATATTCAGAGAAAAAGTGGTGAGAATAGTGAAGGGACTGGTAAAATCCTGGGAGAAATGTGTCCACTGTCAGCAGTTTAGTACTGGGCTCATGGGCGAAGAGGAAGCTGTAGATTTGTGCTGTGTATTTCTCCAAGAGCGCCAAGATCTCATGGGTAGAAGTTATAAAAAAGCAGATCTGGGGTTCACGAAAGGAAGATGCTTTTCTTCTTTCTTTCTTATAATGAAAAAAAATGATAATAAAAGTTTCGGCTCATGATTCCAGCCTTTTGAAGTCCTTTTAAAACGTATTAGCGACAGTCTCAAAAGCAGAGAAAACAATTCCTAATTTCGACACCCTAATATAAGCATTTCGTCGTGTTTGGGAAGAAATTTCTAACGATGAGTAGTAGTGTTTACTCCCTGAAGTTAGAACAGACCGCCTGTCAAGGTGGGCGGTTCTCCATTCCCAGAGATATTCAAGCAGTGACTGGAAAACTGCTCCATGCCGAAGATGCAACAGCTATGAAAGCATGTGATAAAGGACCCAGCCAGATGACCTCTGGGGCTCCTGAGATTCTGTGATACTGGAAGGTCCCATGAAGTATTCAGGAAAATATCTCTGGAGCCTTAGTGAAGATAGACGGGACGAGGAGAGCCTGGGAGCAGAGATAATAACTGGTTAAGAGGTACCTACTCTGAGGACTACAACTATTTTTGCCTCCAGCCCCCGACCCCATGAATCCCAAAATTACAGTGTCAGAAGCAGCTTTGGTGGTTGCCTAATCCCCCTCTCTTGTGATCTGCTGCTTGATTTCCCTCTGCAGTCTCCTTGCCAAATATTTCTCTTGCTTCTGCCTAAATACCTTCAGTAATGGGAAAATCTTGTCCTTTTGGGAGCAGATTCGTGCATACTATTTGGTCATCTTGAACCATCCTAAAGTTCTTCCTTGGGCTGAGTCAAAATATGTTTTCCAGCAGCCCCTGACCTTTGCTCCTGATGGCTCCGTCTTACAAAGCAGAAGAAGACAAATCCCCCTTTATGTGACGAATCTTCCAATAGTTGAAACCCGGATCCTGAAGCACGCAGAGCCATCCCCCTGTTGAACCCTCCTCCGAGTTAAACAGCCCCAACAATTCACACATAAGGATGTTAAATCTTCCCACCCTCCTGGTTTCCTTTCTGTGCGTACTCCAGGTCGCCGATGGCCCTGTTTCTGTGTGATGTTCAAGGCCAAAGACAGGAAAGAGGGCATAGCCTGATCTCCCTCATCCTGGCCCCAAGATGAATCTGCATTCCAGGCAGCTGGTGTCGAAAACAACCAGCTTACGGGCACCTCACACCCCCGAAACCTTTCCACACAGATTTTTAAGGCGTGTCTCTGGTACCTCACACCTAGGCCTTTAGTTTCGACAAACTCGACTGGGAAGCTGTACATTTCATTTTCCTGGGTCATTATGGCCTCTTGGGATCTTCCCGACACCAGCTTCCTATCACTTACAAATTGAATCAGCATGCCATCCATGTCCTGATCCAAGTTGCTAATTAAATTATCAGCCAGGCCGGGGACCTTCCTCCGGGCTGACAAAGATCCATCAGTCACCGGTCGTTGAATACACCTTATCGTCCTGTCTTCACCCCACGTTTTTCCTTCTTATCCCCAAGGACATCTCACGCCAGGTCATTCGCAAACAAAATAAGATTACATTCTGGAATCCTCTTTGGAAACAAGGGAGTGGGGAAGGAAGGAGAGGACTTGGACCTTCAGGAGTCCTTCTGTCTTGTCCTCAATACCCACGTGAGCTCCACGGCTTCGGCCTCCACGAAGGACTTTGCAGCCAACAATTCAGGTCTAGAAAGTGACAAGAACTGAATCGAGGGTCAGAAAACCTGCATTCAGACTCATCTCTGCCTCTTCCGAGCTGTAGGATCTTGGGTACCTCCTTCAACTTCTCTGAGTCTGTAAAATCGGGTGCTAACACCTACCTCATAAGGTTGTTGCGAGGACTGAATGGAAAAATAGATGTGTGTGTGTGTGTGTGCTTTGTAGACTGTAAGCACCAGACCAATGTAAGATATCATCATCATCATCATCATCATTATTTAGTCAATGCCTGCTGTGTTCATCAGTTTAGGGTATAAAAAGAGAAATAAGATACAGTCCTTGCCCTTGGGAAGCTCACAATTTTATAGAGGAGATAGATTCACAAATCACTATCATATAAAGAAGAAGAATAGGACAAATGGCACTCGTTGGTATGGGAATTCGGAAGGGGGGAGTTTCCTTCAAACCAGAAGAAATCATGGAAGGCTTCGTGGAGTTCTATGTGCGCCCCAGCAAGTGGGACGGATCTCACAGTGGCAATGGCCGAGAGAATGACAGACCTGAGACCTAGGAAGCTCTGCTGAGATGCAGGTTCAACTGACATCCTTGAAGGAAAATGACTCTTCTAGAGGCTGGAGGCTTCTGGGAAGATGGCAGGAAAGTCACCTTTTTCCTTATCTGCACTGAGAAATGTGTCTCTGGGAAGGGCAGACACTGAGGCCACATTTCAAGCCTAGGACTCTTCTTCTGGAGGTGGCTCTAGCGTGAGGAGTCACGCATTTTCATCAGAAGAGGGTCATCCACCATATCTGGAGGACTTCTCATTCTTCAGTCCATGTGAGGAGCAGGGAGGGAGAGCGAAATAGTTCAAGGGCTCTCAAGGTCCATTTCCTGCTGGATTCTTGGGCGTTATGGTGAGAATTTGGTGCCACCTGGTGTCAGAGGCCGAACATGACATGCCGGCGTTGCTGCCTCCCTTCAGAAGTTTGGACCACTGTCCTGGGGACCAGCGTTTGGAGGTGGGCTCGCTTCCCGCCAGGAGGCTAGAGCCAGCCCTTCTGAAGCAGCCTGGGATCGGGGTGATGGGAGAGAAGGGGGAGAAGGGGGAGAAGGGGGCAGTGCTGCTTCAGGCCTCGGGTGCCCAACTTCTGTCTTCCTCAGAGTCCCCTGGGGGATGTATGTGTCTTTGTCCCAAGTACTGAACGAATGGGTTTCCATGTCCCCTCTTTCGGACATAACCAAGAGACATTGTCGGCCCCTAGCGTGGCCAAGGGAGTAACAGCGAAAGGGTCTGGTTGTCCAGGCTGAGGTTTAACGTGTGCCCTTCTGAGTGTGCTATACTGTTCTAGAATGATAGAGCCCAAACCCCTCAAGAAATCTGCTCCCCAGGGCTACCTTTAGGCTTGCTTCCTCCAGCCCTTCTAAAAGGTGAGGGGAGGGAGAACGGGGGGCCTCAGATCGTGGAACAGATGGGGGCTCCTTTTTCCTCAAACCTCCTTCACAACTCGATTCGAAGTGATCTGCGAAACTGGATGGGTCTGATGGTGCCACACAACGGGCTGAGGAGATGGCTGGAATCGGGATAGTCATTGCTGAGTAAGGACAAGACGGAGCTAGTGAAAAAGTCTCAGCCCACTCCCCACCCCTGGAAGTGGCCCACCGTCTCTGCGTGCTGGCAAATCCGGGGCCAGCTCTGTTTGGAGTGTGGGTTGTGGGTGGGAGCATGAGAGTGTCTGAAGGGCAAGGAAGACATCAGCTGCGTTGGGATGCTTCAGTTCTTGATCACCACTGTCACGTGCCCTGGCTCTTCCCTGGCACCTACTACACAGGGTGGCATGACGCCCCTCACTGGACCGGCCGAGAAGTTAACAAATGGCTTTTTATCCTGTACTTTAGCTACAACAGGGTTGCAATTTTTTTAAAAGTAACATCTGCCAGGAAACTAATGGCTAAGCTCTCACAGAACCGAATACGAACAAACAATTTTTGGGTTAACTCACCTGGCTTATCCTAGTCTGGATGGACTAGCCTTACTGTAGTTAAACTTATCTGATGCAACGCACAAGGCACCAGACCCAGTGCTTCTGGCCTGGGCCACCTTTCAAAACAGACAGGAGGTCATAGGTTAGATCGAGCTGTCTAGACTTTAGTGGGACATAGGTCTGCCAAGACTGGCAGTCCCGGACAGAATGAGCATCCCATGTGGCCTTCTGGCCTGGCACATGCCGCCTTCTGGTTCTGCAGTCCCCCTGGCCCCTGTGTCCCCCTACGCTGTCCCGCTTCCTACGAGAGACGAGCCGCAGCGCAGCTCTGCCCCTTCACATATGGTTTTGACCATGTTTTTTAGGATATGTGTTCTGACAGATCCAAGCGGGCTTCAGAGTGTCATTGCAAAACAAAATATTTGGACTGCAGACTGCTTCTGAAAATCTGGATCCTCTGGCGTTCGTGTGTGTTATTGTTTCTAGTATTTTGGTTCGTCTCCTAAAGTGGCCATGTGACCTTGATGGCAAACGCCATCTTTCTAAGAAGCCTGCGCGCGCGGCCCCAGACTCCTCTGACAGCTGCTCGCAGCTCTTGTCTTTTCCGATTTCAAAGCCATCAGCCCGCCCACCCAGACCCCGTTTCCGGTCCGCGAGGCCCGGGACGCTGTCAGCTCATTTGCGGAGCACCGGTGATTGACACGACCGGCGTCCAATGAAATCTCGTCTCCCACCCAGCTCGGATGACGAGTTCCGCTCTCATTCTCAGCTTCTTTTTGATGACTCATTTCTCACTGATTCTTGCAGGCGCCTTCAGACCCTCCCCGCCGGCACTTTCTCCTTTGGCTCCTGGTTGTCCCTCGCCCTGGGGGGGACACTTTTGTGAATACAATCGGGCCTCGTTGTTACAGTGCACTTTAAACATAGAGATGCAAAACGCACAAATTCCACACAGGACGGAGGAGGTTTATTTCCTTATAAGGAGTTGAACCCATCACATGATACGGGTGCGTGAGGGAGAAATGACAGCTCAACTGCAAGCCCCAGGCAGCTCCGAGTTTCTAGCGGAGGTCAAGCTGCTCAGCCCCAGCAGCCAGCGTCGCCAGGGGGGCACTCGGGGAGGCGCGATGAGGGTTGAAAGTCCCCAAACATTTCTGTGAGTCTCGGACATCTCATTTGCATCAGGTGCAAATGACAAATGTGTTGGGGACGGCAGCCCTGAAGAAGAAACGGCCCTTGGGCCGTTCGTGGGGATGGAGGACAGGGTAGGGGGAGGAAGAATAAGGAGGGGGCTGAGACTGAGCTCAGAAGGTGTTCTGGACCCAGGCCATGTACATCGATGAGTGGCCTTTCACGTGGGCAAGGGTCCAGAGCCATGCTGTGCCCACGTGTGCCCTCTGAACATGCTTTCCTGGATAGGGACAAGCGAAGCCAGGAGAAGTCCTATCGTGGGAAGGTAGCAAGGGATGGACTGGATCTGTCCCTTTTGGGTGCTCGTAGGCTCAGTTGTTCTTTCGTGCTCACACGAGCATCGCCACTTCTCTGCCCTGTCTCTCGTGTCACAGCTAAAGCCTGTGACTGAAGCCTCCAGCTCTGCCTAGGTTGAACACTGCCTTCTTGTACAGGGTTTGTGCAGAGAGGGTGCACGACACATTCTCCGAGTCTGAGGATCATACGCAAGGCTGGAGACTTGAGGACCACCCAGCCTGCAAGTGCTCGCAGACCCAGGCATCTGTTCCGAGGGGGTTTTTGCACTTTGGTATTGTGTCTGGGAGGAGACCGTAGTTTGCAGCTTTGGGGAAACAAAGAAGGTGCTGAGAAATGCGGGCACCTTCTTTTGCTACTCCCTCCTAGCGGCCCCGCTGCCCTCCCTTCCAAGGCCCCTTGGCTAAGTCCCATCCACAGCTTATTTGCATTGTCCAGGCTTGCCCCTCTGGCCTCTGAAAGGAATGTGGCCAGTGAACAGGAAAGAGGAAAGAGGCAGCATGCTCTCTGCCCTGCTGGGGTGAAGAGAGAGCAGACACACAGATCCTCTCCCCTCCCCGGCTTCTGGTCCCACCTCCTCTCCATCTTTATCTCAAAACAATTCTGAAGCATTCCTCTGTCCCAGGCTCTGTCTGTCCTCATTAGTTTACACATAATCCTTGCTCTGATGATCAGAAGCAACAGGGCTGAGTGACACCGAAAATGTGGAAAGCACATCCCCATGGGGGCTCATGTGTAAAGTGTGTGGTCCACAAACCCTCGCGCCAGCGACACATCTGAGGGGCAGTGCAATTTGGGGCAAAGGAATCAGGATAAATGCATGTGATTGTGATAAAAAGTGGGGGTGGGCAATCGTGGGAGTTGTAGATCTAGGCAGATTGGGACAAGCAACGCCATTGGCTCCCAATGGCAAAGGATTCCTGAAGGAGGTGGGATTTCAGAAATAGCTGAGTGACAGAACCACATGGCTATCAGATATTTGCATCTGAGGTGGGAGTGGAATCAGCAGATGGAGTAGACTTTGATTGGGAAAGCTTCAATAACTGGTGACTTAGTCCTCCTCCTCCTCCCCTCTCAGCACACACTTGTTGGGTGCCAACTCCGTCCTCGATACTGGCAACACAAAAGTAATAATGATAGCGAATAGTTATTGAATATTTACTATGGACCGGGTACTGTAGAAACCACATGATCTTATTTAAATCTCACATTGATCTTATGGCATAGGAATCATTATTGTGCCCATCTTGCAGACGAGCCAGCTGTGGTTCAAAGAGATCAAGCGATTTGCCCCAAGATTACACAACTGGATGTAAGTGGAAGAGGTGAGATTTGAATCTGATCAGTTAGAATCTAGAGACCCTGGGTTGAATCAGTATGCTCTACTTAACCTTCTAGTCGGACAGTGACAGAAATGGGATGCCTTTGGTGGCAGGGGAAGCCAGAACAGGGAGGGCCAGGGCTTTGAGAGCAGACACGTGTGTAAAGCAGAAGACCCCAGAAGCAGCAGCAAAGTTCCCAGCCAGCTATGTAGACAGGCAGGTAGAGCAAGGATCTGGGTAACCGGGATGCAGCAACAACTCGGAGGAAGCCCAGACAGGCAGGTGGTTGGCAGCCAGAGTATCTGGCAGCCAGTGACACAGGCTCTGCCATGGGCCCTGGGCTTCCAGAGCAGAATGCCAGACGTCAAAAGGTCTGACAAGACCTAGATGAAGCACTCTTCTTGAGAAGACTAAGATGCCACCCAGGGCACCGAAGTAGGACGAAAGATCTGGGGACACCAGAATAGAGACCTAAGAAGGGGCTTTTACACAACAAACTGGGAAACAGTCCAATTATTAGAGCTAGGAATCAACTCTATTAATTTACTCTCCCTTTTGACAACATTTTCAAGCTCTCTCACTAGGTGGCAACGGCTATGCTAGGCGCTGGGGTAAGGCACAGTCTAGCAGGGGAGCCAGACCTATAGAACAGCTGGCTACGATGCTATGCGATTAGTCCACTATTACACTATTCAGACTATGTGTATGCAGGGGAGGAGACCAACTTTTCTTGGGAGAGTTCATGAGGAGTACTAACTCTGAGTGGGTGTTTAAAGGAGAGGAGAAATTGCTCAGTAATGCAGATGATTTCAGGCTAAAGGAGTAACATGGGCCAAGGCACAAAGCTTTGAAAGATTAGGCCACATTGGAAGAACAGTAGCAATTTCTACTGGACCATGGTGTTCATGGCGGGGAGAGGTGTGAACTCTGAGTCTGAAGGCCAGATTATGAAGACTTTCGTGGGTGTTGCTAAAGATCTTGGACACTCTCCCATAGGCAGAGGATGAGCCAGCTGTGGTCTTTATGTTGACAAGTGATGGGGTTGCGCTGGGGTGTTCTAGAAAGACTACATGGGAAATAGTGCCCAGATGCTCTGGAGGCAGGCACGGCACTCAGGAGGTTATTACAATTGTGCAGGTAAAAAATCATGGCAGCTTGAACTAAGATAGCGATGGAGAGGATTGATTCGGGAAAACATTTCTGAGGGGTGTTAATGAGACTCAGTGATTGATGTGGTGAGTGATGGGGAGGAAGGACCCAAGAGCAGCTCCAAAGGTTTCTTGCTTGACAACAGGGCCTGTGGTGACATCATTCACGTAGACACTAGGAATCTAGAGTGAGACGTGTGCTTTACAGAAGGAGAAAAGGACTTGAGTTTGGGACATATCGAGCTGGGGGTGTCTAGTGATGTACTGGCAAATGGTTAATTGAGTAATGGGAGAGCCTTGACTTAATGATTTCTGTGCTGTAAAAACACCCACCATGGCCCATTGGAAGCTTCCAATGTGATGCCAACCCATTCACAAAATTCCTGAAAATGTAACGACCAGTCTCAGAGACCCATGGGAAGGACCGTGCCAGGTAGTCAGATGGCATCACTTAAATAATTTTGAGACCACACTACTGGACTGAATCGGGATCCTCAAGATCAAGCAGAACAGGAATTAACTACATGGGACTGAATGGACTGATGAAGGATGATTATGACTTTTGTCTAGGATGTGGCTGGTGGATTTAAGGAGCCCCTTTCTCTTTCCTCTTACGTTATCTCTATTCATAACAACTAGTACATTATACTTTTGTAAATAGGAATGAAACAGTCATCTTTTCTCTCTAACCGATCTCTCCAGAATTTGAAAAATCTTATCGAGTATTATGATTTCCATAGCGATATAATTATTTGCAAAAGTTCGATAAGAACCCGTCCACAGCGTAACAGGACATAGTTGGAAACATTGCTTATTTAACCAAGATTTTGATTGGAATTTCATATTTGAGAATGATGTGCACACGATCAGATGTGACCAGATGGCTTTAAGGAACTAAGGTCACTCTCTGGAAAGCCCAGGAATCTTAGGCTATTTTGGAGACCTCAAGAAGAAAGAATTCACTCAAATCTATAAGTATCGCAGTTGAAATTTGGTGGCAAGTTTTTGATGTGGCTTTTTAGTCTTCCGAAGGCTTTTTCAAAAGCTGATGTGACATTCCTTATGGAAATTTCTAGCAAAGCAAAATTTAAAAGGCCTATGGGTCAATTACCATCATTGCTGCATTTATGCAAATAATCAGGCCAAATCGAATGAGATCGGACTTGTTTTGGAACCAGAAATCAAAAAGTTAGGAGTGACTGGAGAGAGAAATTGTATGTTTCGATAGAACACTATATAGCACACCCTTGTGGGTTATTAGATTCTAGTCCCGCCCATTGTCTGTGAGCTGTTTTTCAAACCTCTTGGTAAACTACATGTCACCGTCTACTTGGTTTTCTACCTGTAATTGTCCTGGATCCTGTCATCTTGCACATTTTTGTCAGCCCTTTCCAGTTTCTTAATTCTTCTAATTTCCCTCCCTATCTGGCTACAACTCCACAAACTGGCATTTATGATTTTTCTCCCACCCACCTGGCTTGCTGCCACCGAGAACTAAAACCTGACTGCTCAGATCCGTACTGGGACTCTAGATTGTCTTGTAGACCTGACCTTCCTCCAGGATCTACGAGGCCCTATAAGTAAAGCTAAACAACTTGATCTAAACTTCAAAGGAATCATCACCACAGCACATCATAAGCGAGCGACCTTTGAGCCTGTTCCTACGTGGGCCACTCAAGAAGTTCACTGCATCTTCCAAGCTCTATTCTAGGAAATAACCGTGCAAACTGAAGACCAGGAAATCCATTGGATCGCCTCATTCCACCATCTAAAGATGCTTCAAGCCCAGTGTATAGAAATCTTCTTGACTAGCTGCCCCCCGGATTCATAAACTGGGTTTATAATCAGCTCCAACCATTAATCTTTGTTTTCCTTTTGTTTCAGAGAAATTCCCCCCACAAAATACCTGATGACTCACACCATACAACAAATATCATGTGCTACGAAGTCTCAACATATAGTTCAGCTGGGAGTTCCTGAATGAAAGGTATCGGATGAGAAATGGACTTAAATTGTTTAGAAGAAAGAAAGGCTTTCTCCTTGACCAAACTTTAGTTAGGTTCCTGTGAGTTCTCTTTTCAGCTAGGCCTCAACGTTGGTCCTCATCCTGTCTCGGGCCTGTCCTAGCAAAGAGTCCTGCTGTCATCCTCCCACCCTTGATATCTGATCAAGTTCTTCATTCCCGACTTTTGATGTGTAAGTCCTTGGCCTGCCTTTAGCGAGACTATTAGGTCAGTTTAGCAAGAATCCTCTATTTTTGACATCTCCTCTTAGTAATTTTCCGTCCACTGATCCCCTTCACTCTGCTCATTGCCTATAAATCCCTACTTGTCTTTGTTGTATTCAGAACTGAGCCCAATAGCTCTCCTCTATCTCGAAAAAATCTTCCTTACTGTTATACGAGGCAAAATCTGATCAATCTCTTAGAAGAAATAGATCAGGCCAGAAGGGATTGGCAGGAAATATTCAAAGTGATGAAAAGCAAGGACCTACAACCAAGATTTCACTACACAGCACGCTCTCATTTAGAATCAGAGGGCAGATAAAGAGCTTCCTAGACAGGACAAAGCTAAGGGAGTTCATCACCACCAGGCCAGTATTACAGGAAATGTTAGAACTTCTTTAAGGAGAAGGAGGAGGTAAAAAGAACATAAATATGAAAAATAAAATAGCAATAACTATGTACCTATCAATAATCATTTTAAATGTAAATGGATTAAATGCTCCAATCAGAAGACATAGGGTGAAGACAAGACTCATATATATGCTGCCTATAAGAGACTCGTGTGTGTGTGTGTGTGTGTGTGTGTGTGTTTGTGATTTGAAGGGATGTAAAAGAAACAGAGAAGGGAGAACAAAAAAGGATGGAGGAAGATTCAGAGAAAGGAAGAAAGAGTCTTCCCTTCTGGAAACTCCCAGACACCACACACACACACCTAGACACCACACACACACACACACACACACACACACACACACACACACACAAGAGAGCCAGAGATAAATATTTAAATAGCCCAGATTCCGCCTCTGGCCCCTCCCCCCACCATTCCTGACCAATAAACATGTACCGAGTAGCGAGCTTACATAGTCAATGTGGATCTGATATTTTCTCCTAATTGATCTCTAGCCCAATAGGAATCTCAGCAACATGGGAAGGGGCAGAGGCAGGGTCCAAGCTATTGAAATATTTTTCTTTCTCTCTCTATAAATCTTTAGGTGAATTCATTCATCTTAGTTTAGTGTGATTATGATGGACAGCACTGGAGGGGTGGGAAAGAACTATCAAAACCTGAACTAGAGCTATAGGGGTCATCAGCATAGAGATGGTACCTGAAATCACGAGAGTAAATCACTCAGTAAGAGTCTTGGAGTAAGAAGACAACTGAGGCTGGAATTCTGGGGAACGTTGCAGAACAAGGAGGGAAATGGTGAGCATGATATCATGGAAACTAAAGGCAAAGTAATTTTCTAGAAGTGAGATTTGTTCATGGTATGAAATGCTACTGAGAGTTCCCTCTGGTTTTTCCAATATGGAAGCCACTTATGAGCATCATGAAAACACTTTTTTTAGCAGATGGCTGGGGCAGGGGCCAGATTGCAGTGGATTGAATGATGATAGGAGGTGAGGAAGCGGTGATAGTAAGTGTGAACCGTTTTTGTTTTTGTTTTAGTGTTTTTCTGAAAACCAGAATCTGAGCATTTTCTTTAAGATTAGCAATACTGGTTGCCATATGTTAAATAACAAATGTACAGAAGCTGGGATCGGAATGATGAGTGGATATTCTCCTGGTGAACGGTGGGGAAGGCATTCCAGGTGGAGGGACGCAGAAGCAAACACTTGTGGATATAGATGTCTCTGCCACATTTAGAGATGACAGATGGTTCAGGACAGAGAAAGTGCAGGGTTGGACTGTGAAGGGGGTCTCTCAGCCACGCTGAATTCGGACTTTAATGGGGGTCAAGGGGAAGCCTTCAGAGGCTTTTTGAAGCTAGAACAGTTTCATGTCCAAACTGAGAAAGGCGAAATGCACGTGTGGAGGCCAGTTGAGAGATTTTCATCGTTGTCCGAGTGTGAGGAGACGAGAGCCTGTTCTAAGAGTGGCAACATCTGGGAGGAGCATGAAACAGAAATAGAGAAGGAAGACAGTCGAGCTGATTTAGGAAATAAAGATGATGACTTACTTTTAGATTGATTACAGTGGAACTATTAAGTGCTTCAGCTCTGGAATCATGAGGATGCCTTATTTAACACCTCTGAGTCCCAGCTTTTTCATCTATAGAATGGGGATAATAAAACACCTACCTTATTCATAGGACAAAACAGAGTAAGTCCTCAATAAATGTTAATTATTATTTTGAATATTATTCTTCTTTTTACTGCAAGCCAAATTTCAGTGACGAATGGAAACATCCATCAGGCAGTTGGAAATGTGAATTGAAGTGCAAAAGGAAGGTATGGACCAGAGGTTTCTGATTCACTATATAGAGACATCAGTTGATCTCGGAGAGTGGCTGAGCCTCTACCAAGGGCAGAGAATGGAATTTTGCAGAATATTCACAGCTAGAAACTGTAAGAGAAAGGGTACAGCAAATGAGTGGCATGAGACATCTCAACCGAAAGCCTCGTAGCTTACTTGCTCCAACCCCCTTATTTTACAAGTGATGAGACTAGTGAGCCAGAAAACGGAAGTAGGTTGTTCAAGATTTCAAGATTCACAGTCAGTTGTTCCTTGTCTTTTTCCTCTCCTTTTCTCACTTCCCACAACTCTTTGCTCTCCTATACTCACTTCCTCTTTCTATAAACTCAATCTGTTTGCATAGCCTCTAGGATTAGCTTTATGGTTGTGATTGCCACATTGAAATCTCCCACCCGTGCCTCACTCCAGAGATGCTACCCCACCCTTCCAATAGTTAGCTAGATGTCCTACTAACATCTGAAGCATCATTTTTCTCCATAAGGCTAGGTTCTCTCTTTGATTCCGTTATCCTATTAATGGCACCTCCATTCTCCTAGTCAGCTAATCCAGTACCAAACCTGGTCAATTAGTCCTATATCAATGTCCACGAAGTGTAGAGATTAAGCACACTGCCTCTGGGGACAAGACTGCCAGGGACCAAATCCTGGCTCTGTGATCTTGGGCAAGTAGGACGTTGTTTGAACCAGACTCTGTTAGAATTGAAAGAGACCTTAAAGATGCTTATTCCTCCAACTTCACCAACTTGTCTTCGAAAAGGAAAATTGAATCCCTGAAGGGTAAATCCCCATGGCCTGTCAATAGGACTCAGCACTGCAATCCCAAGCTATTGGATCCCCGGTCCGTACCGCATCGCCACTTCCCTAGATCGATTATTTATAACCTCATGCCTGGATTATTGACAAAGCCTCCTACCTATCTTGCAGCTTCTGCTCTACCCGCTCCTTAGTTCGTCCTGCCAAGTTACTCTTCCTAAAGTGTCACTTCCAACTTTTCATTCCCTTCATCGAGATTTTAGTGGTTACTCGCTATCACCTAAATAAAATGTAAATGTCCAAACTAGGCACTAAAATTCCTCCCATATCTGGTGCCAGCTTATCTTTCTAAGCTTCATTACCCACACTCCCCTTTTGTACCCCATGCCCCGGTCACGGCCAGGACTCTGTGTTCCTTGAACAGTTCACACACTTTCATGTTCTATTGACTTTACATATTGTTCTTTCAACTTTGAGTACCCTTACTTCGATGTTCCTCCTGTCAAATTTTGTAAGCATGGCTGAATCTTTATTTTATTTTATTTTATTATTAGTTTCAAGTAGACAGGACATTGGTTAGACATTTATAGAGTTTGTAAAACAACTTCCTAAATTGCTCTTTCTCTCCTCTGGTCTCCACCTAGCCATCACATTACTGCTGACTGAAGTCCCCATATCGTGCTCCCCATCCCCGAGACCATCTATCAACTACTAATTGGTACTTCTTTAACCCTTCAACCCATTCTCCCAGCCCTCCAACCCCCTCCCCTCTGGCCATCACCAGATTGTCCTCTATATTTGAGATCTGTTTTGGATTCGTTTGTTCTTTTTGTTCCTTAGATTTCACACATAACTGAAATCATATGATATGTATCTTTCTCTGACTTACTTTACTCAGCATAATAACCTCTAGGTCCATCCATGTCATTGTAAATGGTAGGCTTTCATTTTTAATGGCTGAGTAATATTCCATTGTATGTGTGAACCATGACTTCTTTATCCAGTTGTCTGTTGATGGGCATTTAGTTTGCTTCCATATTTTGGCTACTGTATATTGAGCTGCCATGAACATAGGGGTGCATAGATCTTTAGTAACTATTATTTGGTTTTCTTTGGATAAATACCCAGAAATGCGATTGCTGGGTCAAAAGGCATATACATGTTTAATTTTTTGAGAAACCTCCAGACTGTTTTCCATAGTTGCTGTACCCATTTTCAATCCCACCAACAATATATGAGAGTTCTCTTTTCTCCGCATCCTCACCAACCCTTGTTCCTTGATTTATGATGATAGCCATTCTGATAGGTGTGAGGTGATATCTCATTGTGGTTTTAATCTGCATTTCTCTGATGATTAGTGTCACTGAGCATCTTTTCATGTGTCTAGTTCCTTCCATGAGGCCACCATTCATTGATCTCAAAACCAGATAAAGACATTAAAAAAAGAAAACTATAGGCTGCTATCGCTTGTGAGCGTTGATGCAAAAATCCTCAACAAAATATTAGCAAACCAAATCAAGCAATAAGGTAAAAATATCATACACCACTATCAAGTTGGATTTATTCCTGGGATGCAAGGTTGGTAAAATATCTGCAAATCAATTAAGGTGATACACCACGTTAACAAATCGAAATCAAAACCATATGATCATGTCAATAGATGAAGAAAAAGCATTTGACTAAATTCCGCATCCATTTATGATAAAAACTCTCAGCATCCTTTTATGATAAACACTCTCAGCAAAGTGAGAATAGAGGAAACATACCTCAGCATGATGAAGACCATGTATGGCAAACCTACAGCTAACATCGTACTCAATGGGGAAAGCCTAAAAGCATTTTCCTTAAGATCAGGAACAAGACGAGGATGCCCACTTTCACCACTCCTCTTCAACACTGTGTTGGAAGTCTTAGCCACAGCGATAAGACAAGAAAGAGAAATAAAAGGCATCCGAATTGGAAAGGAAGATGTAAAACTCATTATTTGCTAATGACATGATACTATATAGAGAGAACTCTAAAGATTCCACCAAAAACCTGTTAGAACTGAGCAGTGTCACATTCTTAATCATCTTTCAAGGGCCAACTCAAATGTCCAAGTGCATGAAGGGTTTTCAGATTCCCCTAGTCAAAATTAACCTCTATGATAACTTATGCAGCAAGAGTTGCCCTCGTAGTTGAGTGTTTATGGATGTCCCTTCCTTTTCTTGCCTGTGTTCCCACAAGACAGTGCTTATACTTCTGTTTAACAGTTTGCGTCACTTACTTTATATTAGAGCTGGTTATTTAGACAGCTAGTGGGACTCGTTCACCTTTGCCTCCTCCACGGCCCCTAGCAGGGTTCCTGGCAAGCAATAGGCACTTAAATATTTATCAAAATGAAATAAAAACTCTGGAGCCAAATTCTGAGACATCGCCTCATTAGCAATTTAGCAAGACTAACTCCTGTTGCTGAACATGGAGTGGCATGTCGGGAGAAGAGAAATCTGGGAAACCCTGTTGGGAAACCTCCAACAATGTGCTCTGGAGCAGCCGCTGTAATTTTCAAGCAGACACTTTGCTTTAGGGTAGCTGATAAGGTAGGAAAAATGACACAACTCAGACATAGTTCTTATCCACACATTCTTTAAAACAAGTTAAGATTATTGCAGGCTCATTGTCCCCAGCTCACTGATTACAAATAGCTGGAGAGAGCAGTGACTGGTGCTCAAGAGCTGAAGAGGTGGAAGCAGAAGCTCTTGGGGTCATTTGCAAAAGGAGGCTACCATGACCTAGAAATGAATCTTTCCCTCCAAAGTGATTCTTGACTGAGCTCCCTGTATCCTTTCCCTTGGAAGACTGGTAACTGTGATGGGCGATGCGGGCCAAGGAGATTGACATAGGTAACATAGCTTTACGGTGTCTCAGTAGCAGGATATGCTTCGTATCGTTCTGGACAAGCTTTTAGCTAAGGCTGCCATGCAGATCATTCCATTCTGGAAGTGATGCCAAGATAGGAAATGACTGCATCCTCATGGTGACAGTTTAGGACGAGTTGAAGGCCTCAAGTTCATTTATTTGTTGACCACATCCATTCATTCAATTGTCATTCGTTTAACTTTTTCTAAACAACTACTATGTATCAGGTACATAGGTGCTCATATATAGAGATGAATGGTCCTTGCCCTTCCAAAGTATTATTCTAATGGAAGAGATATACAAGTAAGCAGACAATGTGGTGGGCTGTGATGAGTAGTATCACAAAGATATACCATACGGAGGAGAAACAGAAGGATAGAGAAAACAAAGGGACTAACTAAAAACTAAATTCCTGAATTTAGCACAAGAGGCCACTGGCTACCTCTCACCACTCCATAGCCTTTGAATGTAAAGAGTAGTCTATCTGAGCTGAGCCTCAAAGAACGAAGAGTTGGTAAAAAAAAATAGGGAAAAATGTTATAGGCAGATTTTATCCCAAAGGTAGTGAAGAGCCCATGGAGGATTTTAAGCCGGGGAGTGACATGATCAGATATGCATTTTAGAAAGACCACACTGGAGAAAGTTTGGACAATGGATTAGAAGAGGCCACGAATGGAGGTAGGGAGACAGTGAGAAAAGTGGTTTACTGATCTTATTGTAAAATGATCAGAGTCTAAGGCAGTGGACGTAGAATAGGAAGGAAGAAGAGTAGTTGGAACATAGGAGGAGATAAAACCTACAGGGTTTAGTTACTTATGTATATGAAGTGGTAGGAGAGTGAGCAAGATGGGGAAGCTAATGCCTACTCCGAGATTCTTGGCTTAGGCAATTGGGTGGATCTGATACCGTTAAATGAGATGAAGGAACACGGTGGGAGCAGGAGGTTTGGGAGCAGAAGGGATGAGATGAAGATATTTATATATATTTGGAGACCAGGAGTGAGGTCTGGCTTGATACAGATTTGCAACTCTCAATAGTTGAAGCTATGGGAGTAGATGAGTAGCTCTGGGAATGTTGGGAAAATGGTAAGAACAGGTGGAGTGAAATTCTCAGGATCATCAGCTTGAAGGGGCAGAGTACGAGGAAAGCACACAGCAGTCAGAGAGATGAGAGAGACCAGTCGAGAACAGTGTAACAGAAATTAAAGGAGACCATTTAAAACTCTATTTTAGAGAAATATTTAATGGCAAGAGAAAGAGGATATAAAATTATATGCATTTCAGAGAACAGATTGGCCAGAGGTGGTGGGTAAGGGGTTGGCAAAATGGGTAAAGGGGGTCAAAAAGGTACAAACTTCGAGTTATCGAATAAATAATTCATGGGGATGTAACGTATAGAACGGTGACAACAGTTAGTGACACTGTATTGCATATTTGAAAGTTGCTAAGAGAGTAGATCTTAAGAGTTCTCATCACAAGAAAAAAATTTTGTAACTATGTGTGGTGATGGATGTTAATTAGACTTACTGTGGTGATTATTTCACAATCTGTACAAATACTGAATTATGGTGTACACCTGAAAGTAACATACTGTTATATGTCAATTATACCTCAATAAAAATAATACGTATCATATAACGACAATTTTATCTTAAAAGTATATTTATATCTTTTCATTACAAAATGACTGTAAGGTTTCACACCTGTTAGCGATAATTATCCCTTGGTGGTGGTGTTACGGACTATTTTTATTTTCATCCTTTTGATTGTTTTGTGTTTTTATTTTTCCATAAAAATGTGCATTACTTGTATAATCAGCAAACATCAAAATTAATAGTAAAAGGAAAAACTAAACACGAAAAGCAGGTTTTGAGAAGCTGGGCGAGATCCGCTGAATCAAACACCTGAGTCAGCAAGACTCATTGTGAGAGAGGTCCATTGGATCTTGCTACAAAGCGACCTTGGAGAAGACTCAGTGCCTCTGGCAGGGAGTAGAAGCAGAAGCCAGATTGGAGTGAAACTGGAGTGAGTTGGAGATGAAGACGTGTAGGCAGGAAGTATAGGAGTGTCTTCCAAAAAACTCGGTTACGAAGGAAAAGGAATAGGGCCGAAGCCCAGTTTAAGACACCATCCAGTTTGAGAATTCCAGACTAGGCGTGGGGACTTTGAGTCGCCTGATGAGAGAGACAGGTTAGGAAGGTCTTCTCACATTCAGATTCCCAGTGTGAGGGATGCAGCGTAGGATGAAATCAGAAGCAGCAACCGGCTCATCAGACTCATCCTCAGAAATGGCTCTTCTAGGCTCAGAGACAAACTGATCATCATTAAAACCGAACAAAGCACTCAATGCCACTTCTGTGGTTCATCCTTAAAAGGCCCTCCCACCTCCAAAGCTTGCGATGAGGATGAGAGAGATGGTCGCGGAAGTTCTTGTGACTCACGTGATAACAGTCAGGTCTTCTCTATAAAGGCGTGGAGCTCAGTTCCGTAGACGAGATTGTTCTCTAGGAAGGATGCCAAACCTCAGTGCGTCCTCCGGCTTAACCCGGCCCCAGCACTGTGAGATGAACTGTCAGCAGTGTTAAAGAGCAGAACTCGGATTCAGAAATCAATAACTGCTTGACATTCTGAAAAGCGCCCTCATGCTGGCAAATCCGATGCCACTGAACACCATTTCCTAGGAGATAATAAAGTAGCGCCATCATCCTTGTCTTTCGTAGGAGGAAAACGTAACGGAAATGGAGGTCTCTTCAGAGGATCTGAAGCTCTTACTTCGTATGGGAAGCTGAGGCCCCCGCAGAGAGTGGAATTATTATTCTGGATGTGTTTGCTTGTGGGGTGAGCAGAGGACAGAGGATCTTAGGGGCACCCAGGTGGAAAAGATTTTCACCTGAGGAGGCCCAGGGAAGCAAAGCCATGAAGGAGAACCATCATCTTTAAACCGGAGGCAAGATGAGGATGGACATAGAAGAAGAAAGCAGGCCTGTCTTGTTCGGTGCAAGGAACAGATTAAGGGAAGTAGGTTAGTTAGAATGAAGGCTGTGAAGGGTGGAGGTGTATCGGGGCTCCCCTGTTTATAGGGTGCTCAGGGCCTCTTGCGGGGACTGATTTGGCAATTTAAAGAAGGTTTGAAGGACTAAACTCGGTCTTCCTTTCACGCACGCAGACACACACACTGCTGTACTGACGGGCTGCAGCTGAGCTGGATATGGTAGGCGCAAGGCATAATGGATAGGAGTTAAGGTCGACACGAGCTCCTGTGGGTGCCACTTTGGGCCACAGTTCTCGCCATGGGCCAGGTGCTGGAATCCACATTAGCAGGTCTGTCCAGGAATCCGCTTAACGCATGCTCTGTGATCAACGGTGTGGATTGATGTGCGCGGATAGGGACTTCAGGCAGAAGGCAATGGAGTCCGTGATTTCAGAGATCTGAATGGG
This sequence comes from Macroglossus sobrinus, assembly GCA_004027375.1. Taxonomy (NCBI): domain Eukaryota; kingdom Metazoa; phylum Chordata; class Mammalia; order Chiroptera; family Pteropodidae; genus Macroglossus; species Macroglossus sobrinus. The sequence goes on from PVKZ01004127.1 coordinate 40,712, forward strand.
CCTGGGAGTTGGTCCTTTAATTTGTCGCAGGCTTGACTGGCCAGGAGGAGCAGGAGAGAAACTGCCTGGGTTCCTTACCTAGACACCCCACCATACCTCCTGTGAGTAGTACCTGTCAGCAGAAGCCTTGGCCTTCATGGTGTCATCTGCCACCTGGCAGTCCTCAGGGTACTGACTTGGTAGTGCCAGGTGGTTCCAGGAAGGACCAGGAGAAGTGGTTATGATGACCGAGGCGCAGGATTCTGGAGAAGACATTCGTGGTGTTATTGTCGGTGAACTTGGCCGACACAGGGAAGGGCCCAGGTGTCCAAAGATTAGAGAAAAGGGGTGAGCACAAGAGCTTCTATTTAGGGTCTGGTTTATATGTTCGATTGGATCCTCAGCGTGACGGGGTGGGTAATAGGCCAGTAGATTTCTATTTGGAGGACTTAGAAAAAGATCCTATAGAAAAAGAATCTTCTGCATATACAATATGATTTCGATGATGGGTATGTATATACAGAAAGAAAATTGGAAGGAAAGTACTAAGTTATTACCAGCTTAACGCACAGGGCATCAGCTCACCTGCCTGGCTGCCCAAACTTGGACAATTCACGGAAAAAACTAAATCCTTCTGTGTCCTTTTCTCTCCACCCTTCAAACTTGACACTTGGCTCCTGTTTTTCTGGCCACGATCTGGATTCTCCACCCTAACACGCTACCCCCAGTCCCCTTGGGTCAAAATCCAAGACTGGATTCAACCTGGGAACTTCCTACGTCTGCGCCACTCCCAAGGTCCTACCGTGCACTGTACCCCCAAGAGCAGAACGATCAGGAAATGGACATCGAGCTGTATTCGCTGAATAAAAGTGATGTTAAGACGGGAGCCCAAAAGTTCCAATTTCCTATGTCACTTTTTTCTTTTGGCTCCCTGGTCTAGCAAAAGGATGCCGAACTTTCTGGAATTTTTTGCAAGTAGATTCTCCATCAGCGCAGTGATCAGACGTCGGTGAAATATAGTACTAGACCTCAAAGCCCAGGAATGAGGGTCTTCGTAAAACACAAAAACGGGGCAAAATGAATTCTAAATTGCAGGGAGTAGATACGGTGCTGCTTAAGGCTGTTTTTCTCAGAAAATCTACAAGCCACAAGAAACACGCTCCCCTGGGCTTCAGTCTTGGTAGAATGAATCCCATCCTGCCTATGTGAGGCTGGGTTTAGAATATTTCATACAGTTTTGTCTTTGGAGGGAGGTATTGAAACAACCGGGCTTGTGTTCCGTCCCCAAACGGTCCTTAGAGCAAAAAGTATATGCCTTACTATCAAGTGCACGGTTCTTTAGAAACCTCTTTGGAAAAATATTGATAACTCCCTCTAGTAGACCTCTTCGACGAATAAGAAACCCTGGGACACAGACTCGTTCGTATAATTATGTGTCCTTTTGACAAGGATTGCTGAAAAAGTCCATCTTTTTCGAGCGGCTCTTACTGGGAACAGCTTGCGTAACTTTGCAAAGCCTGAGCTGGGATGTGCACTTTTGAAGTGTTCTGCGGATTTTCAGGGTTCCCCATTTCCTTAATCCTATGGATTCATTTGGGAAAAGTTTTTGTCTCTATGTCTTAAGCCACTTTGATGCTGGAAGCTGACCCCTTTGATTTTTGAGCCACACAGCAATGCTGTCTCATTGATCAAAGCCATACGAAATGCCACGTTTTGTTTGGTAATGAGGCCCAGGGACCAGCGGGATGACGGACTCCACATGCGGAAGCCTCTGAGTTGCTGTGATATGATGAGCAGAGCTCTCACAGCCCGCTGATGGATGCCGTAGATGAGGTCCGAACCTCTGAACTCTGGCGATGTCACTGGTGAGATGTGCTATTCATTAACGTGGTCCGTTTTTTCCCATCACACTGTCCTGGCCCCGAGTAGACCAGGGACGGGGAAAGCCCTGTTGAGGCTGATGTGTGAGCCCTGCCAGAGACAGCAGGCTTCTGCTGAGGGCCTCTTGCCTCGTATGTTTTAAGATCTAATGAAGGTCTCCCTGAGTAAATCCAAGGAAATAAGCAGGCTGATGTAAATTTTTCAATTATGCCTCTAAACATCCATTGTAAGGAGCAAGTCTGCTTAGAATTCCAGGCAAAACCTGATATTAGCTGCTTAGCAGGAGCAAATGGATTTCCATTTCTCAGTGTAGTAGCACGCCACCTCTCCACGCCTTCTCTCTCCTTTTTTCTTCTCTCTCTCTCTCTCTCTCTCTCTCTCTCTCTCTCTCTCTCTCTCTCCCCCTTCCTCCTTCCCTCCCTCTCTCATGCAGTGCCCCTTCCAGAAAATGTGTTCAGGTAACAGTAAACAGGCAAAGGAGAAGTTGATTCTAGCAACGCTATTTTTTTTACAGCTACAAACTACTCAGATAGACTTTCCTATAGCCCAGAACTGCAAGTATTCTGAAGAAACTCTGTCAGAACTGCGGGGAACAGTGAGTACACAGTGATATTGACCTGGAGCTTCCCTTACCAGGAGCTCTGTCGCAGGAGCTCTCTCTTCTGGTCAAACAGGTCTGCCCACCATTCCTTAAAGACGCCTCATGGCTTCCTGTCACCTAGAAAGAAGGCTTGGCCTTCTATCTTCTTTCAGACCAGGACCGAGCCCAAGTCTGCCTCTTCCAAGAAACCTCCCCTCCTCTGCTACCTCTGAATGCTTTCTAGCATCTTCTATCCACATATGCATTTAGGACATACTCCCTTGGTGCAGGTACGAAGGGACAGCTCTCCTGCCAGCTGAGATCTTCTAGAGTCAGGGACCGACTCTTGCTCAGATTCTCAATGGGACCTGTAGAGCTCATCAGCTATGATGTAGTGACACAAGTTTTGGAGCCAGAGTGCCTGGGATCAAATCTAGCTTTGGTACTTACTAGCTGGGTGACTTCAGTTGTGTCACTTAAGTGCCTTAATTGCCCTGTAGCCACCCGGCAGAACCTAGCACAGTCACTCAACACAGTCCTGCCTCTTTTTGTCTCCCAGAGAAGATGCTCTGCTCCTTCCTAGCTCTGTGCCTTTGCTCGCACTGGTCCTCCTCCCGGGAATGCTAGTCTCCCCTTTCACTTTCCTTTACATCTCCAATCCGCCTCACCTGCTCTAGGAAGCCTTCCCTGATTGTTTCAATTGACTCTCCCCTTTCTTTGAACCCCATCTGCAGTCCAAGTCAGAACCACATGACGAAACATAGCGTGATTTTTTTCACGGTAACTTCTTGAGTCTTATTCTTATCTACTCCTTGTCTTGATAAAGCCTTTAAGAACAGTTGGGATGTTTCCCTTCTTCCGCCTCCTGTTCCCAGCATGCATCCAGTAAAGATGTATCCACTGAGGTACCCATGTGCCTGGGTTTGGCCAAGGGAAGCCAATGAGCTTGGGTGGGGCGGACAGCAGAAGGCAGAGGGATTGGTTTCTACCGCCTTCCCATATTGCTTTGCTGCCATTCAGACCACAGAATGAGCAGGGTCCTCAGGTAAGCCCTCCTCCACACTGAACTGACGCCACAGTTAGTTCATGGTTGACGCTCTCTGTTGACCTTAATGATTGCCAAGATCTGTTTCTCCACACGATACACTTTGCTGTCCAACTACGTTGGCCTTGAGGGTAGAAGGCCATTTTAGAAGAAGTTCTAGGGTGCTGGGATGGGACTGGAAATACTTTGGTCTGTTCCCAGCATCTCAGGACGTGGACAGTGAGGAGAGCCAAAGAGTACCTTGGCACCGCCATGTTGGGGAAACTTTGTCATCCGCTGATACAATGCCAAGGTGCCAGTAAGCACTGCTCATGGCTTATTCCCTCTCGTTTTAGAGGTTGAGAGTTATAGGGCATGGAAGGGGCACAGGAGGCCTCTCTGCACCCTGCCCACTCCCGGAGTCCACCTATGGCCAGCGGTTGGGGGAAGGCTGAGCGCTCTGGCTGAGCCCCGGTTCAGCCTCCCACATGAGATGGGCTGAGCGTGGGCATGTGGGGAACAACGATACCTCTCTCCCTCTGGGACGGGGCAGTAATTCCAGGCTATGGGACTTGTCTGTGCAAATCCAGTGGGAGTTCAGAGGATCAATCTTCTTTAATAATTGTATGTGAGAGGAGGTGGGGCTGGTTAATGTTTGTCTGGTTCCTCTTGGGCTGTGGGCCATATCTGGCTCCGGCTCTGGGCTCTTTGTCCCTCCCCTGGGCTTGGCTGACAGTACCTGGTGGCATAGTGCAGACATGCTTGCGGACATTCCCTGAGAAAGGGCAGCAGCAGCCAGGTGAGGAAGCCGGGGGCCGAGGGAGGTGGACCAGGGGGGTGCTGTGTGGCACAGGGCCACAGAAATTGGGGCTGGGGACAGTCCCGGATCTTACCTTCTCTCGAGCTCAGCATTGAGCCACATAGATCCTTTCTGCGCTTCCCTCTGAGCTGGGTCGAGGCCACTCCTGCCAGGTGCCAGTGTCGCCAAGCCTCTCTTCAGAGCTCCCAACTCTTATCCTCTTCCCAGACTCCAAGTCGCGCCTCCTCTCAGTCTTTTCCCCAGCCAAGGATTCCCCTCGTCCCCACAGGGCCGAATTCTCAGGAAGAGCTGAGGGCCCCCCGCCCGGGCACAGGTGGCCAAGTTCATCTCCTTGGCCCACTGATCATTTCCTGCCATCAGGGTTATGGTTCAATGGGACTGTTTGGCACTGCCAGGTGCTATTTTCCTTCCTCGATTAGAAGGTAAGCCAGGCTCGCGAGCAACATGGGGGCTGTGGACAGATGAGTCCGTGCACTCGGCGGGCACGGAGGGCCGGCCAGCGGGGCTGGGATGTGAGAGCATGCGTTTCTGTTTTCTTGAGGAAGGCAGGCAGGGTCAAGCAGAGCTTGGGGTAACTGATGCTTTGGAGGTATAAAGGAGGGGTGCCCTTCCAGCTGTTGGAAAGCTGTTCCAGCTGTTAAGAATGGCATGGGCAGACTGCACGGACTTAGAAAACGAGGTGAGCGAAGGAGAACAGAGGCAAGGAAGGGGGGTTGGAAGAAACAGAGCACAGGCGAGGAGGACACAGCAGAGCCGTGGGGAAAGCACGCAGGCTTTGGTGAGGGGCTCAGATTGAAACACACGTTTCTGAGCAGCCGTGTGATGAGCGAGTCCGCGTCTTTGAGGCCCCATTGCCTTATCCGCGGACTGGAGACAATCACTGCAGCTCGCAAGGGCTGCCGTGACATCGAGTTAGTGATCACAGTAAACATTCCATGAGTGGTGGCTCCTCTAATGAGCCCAAGTGCAGAGCAACAAGAAGTTCACCGGCTGATGGAGGAGAAGGAAGGGGTGCGGGGGGGCTGACATGAGCAGGGGTTCGATGAAAAGAGCACGAGAGAGCGAGAGAAGGAGAAAATCAGAATGAACCAGCCTGGTTCCGACCCAAGCCTGGCCACGGAAGACATATGGCAGGGCAGAGGGGACAAGTGCAGTGACGAGGGGCTGTGGAATGACAGGATAGAGGCAGGAGAAGGTGAAGAGGGCTGGAGGGATTGGGCCTTGGCCATGCCAAACTGATGAACTCGGAAGAGAAGCTGAAAGGCAGCCCCGGGTCCTCTCCCGCCCAGAGGCCACCTGTGAATGGGGGAGGGGAGTGGATTCCGACGCTGACTTTAACCTCACGCAGCCCAGCCAGGCCCCTCTCCCCCAAACCAAAACAACTAAAGGATTCTCTGTAGTTGGAAGAAATAGATGTTCTCGATGAATGTATATGTGCATGTATGTGTGTGTGTGTGTATGCGCGTGTACCCACACACGTGCACACGTGTGGGGAGGAGTACACGTTTTTGAGTTGCGGGCCTGGTCTCAGTTAGAACGCGACATCTTAAAGAGGAAGAGAGGCCGCCAAAAGCTTTGAGGACAGAGGAGAATAAGCTTGAAACACTTAGGGGCAGCGCAGTCACCATCCAGGTGAGCTATTGAGCTTCCCTGAGACTCGGCTCCCTTGTCTGGAAAATGGACATAATACAACAAGACCGTTGTGAGGACGAAGGGTGATGTCCAGATTGCGAACTGTGCCACAGGAGTCCTGTCTAATTAAACATGCCCGGGGCAATACACACAGTATCACTATGTGGACTTTAACCCGAAGTCACAAAAAAACGGTTTGGATTTCAAAATTGGGTCACGCCCCTGAAGGTTTTCAAAATGAAACCCTTGATGTTGACATAGGGTTCAGTGCTCCTTCGGAAGCGGGGAGCAGAAATGATCTCAGTGCCCACACAAGGGTCCTCGGGGTCCCAGAGGAGCTACTACTGGCCATGTCCCAGAGGGCTCAAGGCGACGAGAGGCTGAAAGCCATAAGCACCTGAGAACTGAGGGGTGGCCAGGCTCTCTGTGGCAGAGAGGACAGAACAGCCGAAACTTGCTTTGGGTCTGAGGAAGCAGCGCGAGAAAGCTAAGGAAGGCAAAAGAACGAATCAGACAGCGGAAGGTTCTGGGAGGTAAAGACAGGGACAGAGTTGTCAGGTGACAGGAAAGGGAGAAAGGGCTGGAGGAGAATCAAAGCCCGACCAGCTCTGAATCTCTAAAGACACAGAAAGAAAAGTTCTACTCCCAGCCAAGGCGGTAGAGCTGATGGGCAAGTGTATGGGCTGTGGAGTCCACTCGGCTTGGCCCGCATCCCGGCTCGTCACGTACTAAGTGTATAACGCTTCTGACCCTTGGACAGATGCCTTCACCTTTTGTTTACCTTAGTTCCCTAATGTGTGACACGAGCATTCAGAACACCTCCCTCGCGGGGTTCTGCTGAGTTGTCCGTGACACAGCGCGTGTGCAAGGCTCTGGCGCACACCAGGCGCCCAGTAAATGATTTTTCTCAGTCATGCTTCGTGACCACGTGGTTTTGGGTCTAACGTCTGCCCGGATGAAGCCCTTCCTGACAGCTGACCTGCTGCCTCCTGTAGTAGCTGTGCCTTCGCAATTCTACGGTGCCCGTGTCCCCACTTTGTCACGTTGCATGGACTCGCTAAGGCTTTTTTAAAAATATTCAAAGAAGGAATGTCGTTCAGAGAAGTAATCTATGTCCCGTGGACCGCCCCCTTCATCCCCTAGTATCTTCCATCCCACTCCCCAACTTCTCCAGGTGCTAATACCTCATCCATTCCCCCTGCAACAGGGAGGACCCCCCGGAAGTAGATACGGGGCTTCTGCCACTGCCCCTGCGCTGGGGGCATTTCCCACACGCTCTCCTTAGAACTTACTGGCAGACGTGGTGGGAGGTAGGGGGCGGCTTCTCGCCCTCTGAGGAGGAGAGGGGAACTTCTAGAGGAACTGGCAAGCTGAGGAAACCAGGAGGTCACGATGTACGCTTGACACTGGGGGTAGGGCAGCAGTGGAACTGTCTGTTTCATGTCACAGGGACACTCTAGGTCAGCAACGGCATTGGGGATAAAAAACAAAACAAAACAGGGATATTGGGTTTGGCAGCCCACTTAGTCCCCAAAGCGCCATAGTTTCCTCTTCCTGATGACGTCCTTACTTCCCTCAGTCAGTGGCTATGACGCCAGTGGCGTCACCGAACCTCGCAATAGCCCAGGGATCGCTGCCATGTAGGGATGCACATCAGGCCCAGAGAAGTTCTGTCACAGCCCAAGGCTGCATTCGTGCAGAACCAGGATTCGAACCCAAAGCTCTGTGACTCTTACCTGCCCCATCTTCTCACTTGCTGCTTCCACGTGGCTTGTGCTCTTAGGCGCAGCCTCGGCCTCAGTTGTTGTTGTGGTTATTGTTGTTGATGTTGTCGCTGCTGCCACCACCTGCAAGAGCACAAGAATACACTGTGGAGAGAGCTTAGATTTCTGCCTCAGAACCTTTTGTGTTTCATCCTGCTCTTGAGTGAGCGGCCGCTTCTCTGAGCTGCAGCTTTGTCATCTGGAAAGACCCGGTCACTGCCCTTAGAGGGTGGCTAAGTGGATCGAAAGAAAGAATATGTGGGAAACGCTTAACGTGGTCCCCGACTTGATAAATACGAGCTCCCTTTCCTGTCCCGTTCCCTAGAGGGGATGTAAGCCACGCAAAAATCCAGCGGATGTGGACTTTCCAGGAGGGCCGTGGGGAAGGGCCTCGGCCCAGAGCCCTCTGGTCCCCTCCGGTCCCCTCTTCCGTGCACCTGTCTTTGTTCCGCCTCCGCCCCCGAGCCGCCGGCCATTCTTCTGGCGGGGTATCGGGCTGGTGCGGCGATGGACCGGGCGGGCACAGAACAGGTGGGTGCAGGCTGGGTGTCCGGCGCTGGGACACAAGTGCTCTGTGTGCAGGGTGGGCGGAAGTCAGGGCGTTTGATCTGAATTCTAAAGGGCGTTGTTCAGAACCCCACAAAGGTCCCATTGTGCGGACACTGGGTATAAAGCAGCATATGACTCCTCAGCACCGGGCACCGATGAATTGGGACGCAGGCGCGCACCCGGGGCCCACTCCCCCGGGACAGACATGAGACCGTAGGGGACCCGTCTGGGTGGCCTCAGGGATAGGCGCTCCCCAAGGTAATAGGGCTTGGTCGGGTTCGCCCCGGGGCCAGAGTCGAGGGGGAGCCGGGGGAGGATGGGGAGCTGGAGCGTGGCAGAGGGCGGAAGATGGGCCCGGACAGGAAACAGCCCTGGACGAAAGCAAAGAAGGGAGATGGGGCTCAGGGGGGTCGCGTCAAGTGAGGAGGACGAGCAGCCGCTGGCAAGGGACGGGGCGAGCAGGAGAGCGATGAGTAGTACCCTTTGTCCCACGCTGTCGCTGGCTGTCAGCAGGGCTGAACGGGGTGTCGTTCCGTGCCGCGCGGCCCTGCCCTCTGTCCCGGCTCTCTGACAGCTTGCTGTGTGGCTCGTCTTGCAGGTGTGAATAAGGCAGGATGAACTGGACGGGCTTGTACACCTTGCTCAGCGGTGTGAACCGCCACTCCACCGCCATCGGCCGCGTGTGGCTGTCGGTCATCTTCATCTTCAGAATCATGGTGCTGGTGGTGGCTGCAGAGAGCGTGTGGGGTGACGAGAAGTCCTCCTTCATCTGCAACACCCTGCAGCCGGGCTGCAACAGTGTCTGCTACGACCACTTCTTCCCCATCTCGCACGTGCGCCTGTGGTCCCTGCAGCTCATCATGGTGTCCACGCCAGCTCTGCTCGTGGCCATGCACGTGGCTCACCAGCAGCACGTGGAGAAGAAAATGCTGCGCCTGGAGGGCCACGGGGACCCCCTGCACATGGAGGAGGTGAAGAGGCACAAGTTCCACATCTCAGGGACGCTGTGGTGGACCTACGTCATCAGCGTGGTCTTCCGGCTGCTGTTCGAGGCCGCCTTCATGTACGTCTTCTACCTGCTCTACCCCGGCTACGCCATGGTGCGCCTCGTCAAGTGCGAGGCCTACCCCTGCCCCAACACGGTGGACTGCTTCGTGTCCCGCCCCACCGAGAAAACCGTCTTCACCGTCTTCATGCTGGCCGCCTCGGGCATCTGTATCATCCTCAACGTGGCGGAGCTGGTGTACCTCATCATCCGGGCCTGCACCCGCCGGGCCCGGCGCCGCTCCAATCCTCCCTCCCGGAAGGGCTCGGGCTTCGGCCACCGCCTGTCCCCTGAATACAAGCAGAATGAGATCAACAAGCTGCTGAGCGAGCAGGATGGCTCCCTGAAAGACATCCTACGACGCAGCCCCGGCAGCGGGGCCGGGCTGGCTGACAAGAGCGACCGCTGCTCGGCCTGCTAACGCCAGGAACCGGGCGACGTCCGGCCCAGCCCTCACCTGCCCCCCTGCCAGCCAGGGAATGCCCCCTCCAGCGGCCCACTCCTCCAGCGGAGGCGCTGAAGGGGTGGGCAGCTGGGGGACAGTCCACGCCGCTACTCCAGGTTATTGGGGGTTAGGATGCTCTGATGGCTTCTTGGGTTATGAAGCTGATCTTAAGCCGTCGGTGGGGAGGGATGTGGGCGAGTGGAGTGGAGAGAGGCTGCTGCGGACCCGCGGTGGAGAAGGGAGGGAGCAGGACACAGAGGGACAGCACTAGCCACCACGCCTCAAGGAAAGAGGGACAGGGCTGGGCTGGAGGAGGTAGGGAGGGAGACAGGAGCGGGGCTTGCTCAGCGCTGCCTTCGCCTCGAGTCCAGTCCCGAAGCCTCTCTCTGCCTGAAACGTTACACATTAAACAGGATTTTACAGTACATGAAGAGGTGGCTCGTGTGTTTGTCAAGTTCTCTTTCCTGCAACCTCTGACCTCCCCCTGGCTGAGCTGGCCCTGGCTTTTTGCTGATCAAGGAAGAAACGGGTTACAGAAGTAGGATCGGAGGAGCCGAAGCTGCCAACAGGGGAGTGACAAGGAACCGCCACCTGCCCCTCTTGCAAAAGCAGAGTCTCAGCTGTTCTCTCCCGGTTTTTTTTTCATTGTTTTGGGTTTTGCGTACCCCCCTCTCCTCCATTTTTTAATCACAGCTTTGTTGGGATCTAATTCACTTACTTCCATCCTCTGTCTTTATTTTCGAAGCCACTATAAGTGTATAGTCTATTGAGTTTTGGTAACAGTGTCCAGTTTTGTCAACATGACCACGATATACCATGAAACATTTACATTCCCTCCAGAAGTTTCTTTGGGCCCCTTCCTCTGATTTGAAAAAAAAGATTACAATGACAACTCCCTCTGGAGAAACAGCAAAGGGTAGAGAAATTTCTGGGAGTAGCTAGGTGAGGCCCTCACCCCTGGACCCCTGAAGGAAATAGTCCCTTTGCTCCCTTGAAATCCAGCATTCGCAGCGAACTAATTAATGTCCATTGCGCAATCAACTTCACCCCTTTCCTGTGCCTCTAGCCCCTAATTCTCCCCTCCTCCCTACTTCCCTTCTCTGGGAATCCATGGTACCCACCCCAGAGATGTCCCCTCCCTCTGTCAGCGCTGGTGGGAGAAGCCCCAGGCTGGGACTTGCCAAATCTGTGTTCAGGTCCCTCCCGGAAGCCTCAGTTTCCTCCTGAGCCAACAGGGCTGCGGCCTTCGCACATCTCTGAGCTGACTTTGGGTTTCTGAAAAGACTCCCCCAGCCTCACGGGGTCTCCCCTTCTCAGACCCCTGCCCTCCCCAATGGCCCCTCAGAGTAAAAGTTCCCCCTACAAGAGATTTTACTCCTCTGTTGTCCTACCTCCTGACAGAAGTAAAAATCTCTGCCACTCCCTGTCAGGGTGTGGGACTCCATGTGGGAACTGTATCAGAAAGGAAGAGAAAAGCAGGCGTCATCTTATCAGACTATTCTCTCCAGTCTTTCTCCTTCACACAGAAGGCATGGAATTCGTCCTCATTCAAAGCGCTTTCTCCTTTAGAAAGCAAAGGAGACGGTAAGTATTTTTTTCCCCTGACACAGAAACCGACATGACACCCTGTCAGGGGAGAGGTCCCACCCCCTCACGGTGGAGGAGATCCCTTTTCTTCTTGAAACGCGTCCCCTCCCCACCCGCAGCACAACGCCTCACGCAAGCAGAGCGTCTCCCCTCTGTTGAAAAGGCCATCGAGAGAAAGAGATTTATTTTACATTTCCATCCTGCTTCCACAAAGGAAGCTCATACCTACAGCGCACAGAAACGTTCAATCCATCATCACCTCTGAAATCTACTTTCTCTTCAAAAGATGCTATGACCCCCCACCTCGGAGAGAGGTTCCAACTCAGATCAAGGCTTTCCTCTCCAGGGGGCAGTGGTGGGGCAAGAAAGCCACCCCAGCTGGGTGCTACGGCCAAAGGGAGGACACCTACTTTTGTGTCCTGGGAACCAGGTGGGAGCAGGCCACAGGAAGCTGGACACGCTGTCACAAGGAGGGAGTGGGGTGAGTCAGGCTCACCCCAGGACTGACTATCTTCTTTGAGGCTCTTTCAAAAGAATGCCAGAAAGAAACAGGTGGCAAGCGAGGCTTAGTACCTGCCACCCAGGGGGGGGGACATTGCGGATCGGGAGACTTGAGTGTCCATTTATCACTTCTGCCCCCTTAGGCATGTCATGCTTACCCTCTCCGAGTCTCAGTTTCCTCATCTGCAGTATTGGGTTGATAATAACCTCTCTACCTCTTTCACAGAGCTCATGTGACAATCGAAGTGGTATTGAAACCTGTTTGTAAACTGTAAAGTCAGAAACATAAACATACAAATATATACACTGTAAAGTGCGGTGAGATAGTATCTGCAGCTTGGAAACCACAGCCTTAGGGCTGGCTGGAACCTACAACAAGCCAGACAGGAATGAGGCTGGTTCAGATGGGCTGGACCTAGTGAAAAAACTGGCTCATGATCCATCCAGGGGTCAGTATTCAAGGAGTCTGATCTGGAGCAGAAAAGGCCTCATAAGAGGCACTTCTTACACACTCTCCCACATGGTTCGGGTGCTTTTAGGGAAGTTTACCCTCTTTCAGACATATCTTTCTTCAGAACTACCAGGAGCTGGGGGCCAAGGGCCAGAGTCAGCTCCTGGCCGAAGGGACTCTCTGAACTAGGAGAGACACTCAAGGCCCCAGCCTGCCGAGTGGGGATTTCAAAGCAGGCTGCAGTATCCATAGAGAATTGGCATGGCAACCATGAACTGATTTAGATGCCCAATCAGATAGCCTGGGCGCACACAGTGGCAGCTAGAGGGGAATGCGTGTTCCATCGATTCTACACTCCTTCAATGCCAGCCCTAACCTGTGGCACAGAAGGTGATATAATACCCACCATGCTGGGCTCCCTTTGATTTGAGGCCGGGGCTGTATCTGGCAGGTGGGAAAAGGATCGGGCCATTCTAGGGAAGGAGCGTGATTTTGTCTGCAGAGTTAGAGTAAGCATCTGCTGTAGAGGATTCAAGCAGTGGGATTGGTAGTGGAAAGCCGAGAAAGGTAAACTATGGCCAGCTTATGACGGGCCTTCCGTGTACCGTGAGGGGTTAAGACTGTCTTATAGGCAGTGGAAACCATGAAGGGTTCTGAGTGGACTGTGGTTTGGGAGCTCAGCTCGGCAGCCACACGGAGAGTCGAGTTGATTGGGGCTTCAAAAAGAGAAGAGGCAGAATGACCAGTGACGCACCTGTTGGGGCCTGGAGGACTAGGACGATGGCGGAAGGAATAAGAGGAGACACACGTGAGAGACACTTTGGACGTAGAATCTACAACAGGACTTGATGTCGGAGCGTGGGCAAATGGAGGAGACAAAGATAATTTGGACATTTCCTTCCCCTCCCCTGAGTGGCAGACACTTGATCATACAAGACTCAGCTCAAATGTCATTTCCTATGGGGAGCTTTCGACTCTCTGTCCTCCCCTCCCCCCTGTCTACCAGTCCCTCAGCAAGAAATACACCCCCTCCCCATTCTGAATTCCCGCAGCACGCTGTGTTTCTTATCCAATGGCGTGGTAATGCCTTGCGTATCCTTAACGCACAGGAGATGCTTGCCTGTTGGACCGAGGGGAGCAGGGAAGAGGACGTAGGCGTGTGCACAAGTTCAGCATCTCAGAAGAGCAGAATAGGATCCGTGTGACTGAAGCCGAGACCGCGTGGGAGTGTGAGGGTCGTAGTAGGAGCTGAGGCTGACACAGTAGGTTGGGGCCAGTCTGTGAAGGGTCTCATGTACAATCAGAGAAGTTTGTACCGACTTTGAACCCTCAGCTATCCCATAGAGAAACCCTTGTGACTTCAAAATTAGCCTCTTCTAGACTTACAGGCGATACTGTGTATAAGTATAAGCGGATCGTGCCAATCTCGGCAGGAATCGGGGGGCGGGGGGCAGGGCAGACCTTCGCACAAATAGATACAAGAAGCTTGATGTCAAACTGCGGAAGGGTGGGTAGCGATTTGACAGTAGCCTCCAGGGAGAAAGTGTAATTTGCACAGGGTGGAGACTGACTTTTGTCCCGATTACAGCCTCTCTGAAAAGTCAGGACAGCAGTGACTAAGAGCGTGATCCGCTTCCTACCTGTGTGACTTCCCAGTTACTCGGCCACTCTGTGCCTCAGTTTCCTCATCGGTCATACAAAGATAATGATAGCGAGGACTGAATGCATCGGTTGTACATAAAGCCATTGGAACTGGTCGATAGTAAGCTCTGTATAGGGCTCCATCTCGCTATCTATCTGCCCCGTCCTCCAGCGATTGGGCAGCTCTCTCCAACACTGAGCCAAACCCTCCGTCACACCTAACGAACATGCTTTCTTGACTGTCTAGTTGTCAATCGCCGTGTGAGTGTGCTTCAGTGAGCAATATGTGTGCACACATATCTCGTGGTACATGTGACTGCATCTGTGTATCTACGCGGGAGGAGGGCTGGGAAGGGTGTCTTCATTCCCAACGTAGCGTTAATGAAAAGGTTGCGTCTCGATCGTAACGTAGTCTGAGACTTTATTTTCAGACTTAGAAATCATCTCGGTGGACGAAAGGAAAGGAGATATTTTTGGAGCACGGGGTAGGGACCGGGTTTGGTGGCAGATGGAGCCCTCACATACGTAATCTCAGTAATGGCACGGTGGCTATTACTATACCCACACCTGTAGATGAGGACATGGAGATTCAGAGAGGAGAACTAATAGGTCCAAGGGTTGCACAGCCTAAAGCTGCCAAGCCAGGATTAAGATGTAGACCTATGATAATCTGAAATATGTGCTGTCTCCTCTACAGCAGTCACATGTCCATGGGCCTTTGGAAGGGTTTTGGGCATAGAAGTGGGGGAGGGGAGGCGCTCAGTGTGACACGATATCCCTAAATATTAACCTGCTGGCAAACGAAGGTTAAGACAGAACACGCTGAATGTTCAAAAAGGACAGTTGGAGCCAGAGGGCTTCTCTAGAAATGTCTGCCTAGAGCAGAATCCAGCAATCGGCCATGCCTGCAAGGCAAGGCGATTTGGGGACTGCACGGAAGACAGGGAGAGACGGTTATTTGGAAGCCCTGCCCTCCAAACTCCTAAATCCAGACAAGCTTTTGAAACCGCAGCCATTTCTCGCCCTTAACCTTGGGCGTCTCAAAGGCGCACTTGGTTTTCCGGCCATCTCTCCTTGAACCTTGACCCTTGACCCGTGACCTTCCCTTCGGGGGACAAAGCCCTTCATCTCACAGTCAGAGATAAAAGTCTTGAAATGCAGATGATTGATGCCACCTGAAAGTCATCCACACTTAAATATAATCAATTAACCAACACACAGGTGTGGTCATGTGACTTCCCAAATCTTCCTTCAAGCCCCTGTCGTCCTCAGCTGCTTTCCTTCAGCTCACTGAGTGCCTTCCTTCCGGCCTTGCAGTGCTCTCCTAACTGGGAATGTGGATAACAGACACTAACATTTATTAAGCACTTGCTGTATGCTGGGCATACAGCATAAACAGGAGCCCTTAGTCTTACCATCCGTTGAGGCGAGCACCGTTATTGTCCCCATTTCGAAATGAAGAAACGGAGGACCACACAGGTGAACTAGCTTGCCCAGGCCACACAGCTGGGAAGGCTGGGACTGAGCCGGGGAACTTGTCACCGCCGTGGCCTCCTCGGTGTCTTCGGCACCCAGGTCTCCTCCACGTCACCCAGACATGCTAGGCGATTTGGGGACTGCCACTTCTCCGTGGAAACCCTTTAATGGCTTGCCACTGCTTCGAGGATAAAGCGTGACTATCCCAGTTGGCCAGGACTGACAGACAGCTTTCCCAGGATGTCACACTGTCATTGCTAAAACTGGGGACGTCCTGGGCAAACGCAGCCCGATCGTCTTTCCCCAAAGATACTCCATGCTCCTGTCCCATCATCACGTGTTTGTGCATGCCAGTCCCTAACAAACTCACCTCCCATGCCACCTCTGTGGTCTTGATTTCCTGGGTGACAATGAGCAGCATTTGGTCATTTTATTACCACGTGAGTCTTCTCCAGGGTCAGGACTAGGGTGAGGCAGCTGAAGCCCCTCGGGGGTGACCAGCGCAAGGCTGGGCATGGAATACAGATGTAGTTGAGCAAATGGCATCAGGTGTCTGTCAGTTCCAGCCGGGGAAGGCAGTGAGAGAGCCAGCTGGGCCCTGTTGACGAGGGGAGAAGAAGGCAAATGAAATAGACTTCACCTTGGCCTGTAGCATCTCGCAGGTTGGGGCCCCTCCCACTTCTCTGCTTCCGGCTCTCGGTTCTTTTCTCTGGCTAACTGGACGCGTGCTGCAAGGTACCGTTTTTGTCCTCGTCTCGTTCACTCTACTTCTCCCCGCCCCCGAGAGATCTCGTCCACTCCCAGAGCGTTCACATGGTTTCTAAACTGATACCTCCTGCACTATGTTAAGTGAAATGAATCGAACAACAAAAGACAAGTACTGATCTAACTTATATGTGGGATCTAAAGAAACCAAACTCAGAGAGACAAAGAGTAAAATGGCGGTCGCCAGGGGCTGGGGGATGTAGATGGAATGGGGAGATGTTGGTCAAAGGGTACAAACCTCCAGTTACAAGCTCAGTAGGTTCTAGGGAGCTGGCGTACAGCACGGTGACTAAGTTACGATACTGTGTCGTATACCCAAAAGTTGCTAAGAGAGTAGAGTTTAAATATTTTAACCACGCACAAAAAATGATAATTATATGACAGGATGGAGGTGTTGGCCAACACTACCGTGGTGATCACTTCGCAACTTACGTGTATCAAATCAACACGGTGTACAGTGTAAACTTAGGCAATGTTCTATGTCAGATCTATGTCCCTAAAGCTGGAAAAAAATATACACCTTGTCTCAGACCCTCATTTCCACTTCCATTTTCTCATCTGACCTTC
This sequence comes from Macroglossus sobrinus, assembly GCA_004027375.1. Taxonomy (NCBI): domain Eukaryota; kingdom Metazoa; phylum Chordata; class Mammalia; order Chiroptera; family Pteropodidae; genus Macroglossus; species Macroglossus sobrinus. Next base: position 57,418 of record PVKZ01004127.1, read on the forward strand.
GCATCAATTCCGTGAGAAAGTCGGGGCAGAATATAAATGCATATTTTTAGGTGAGGCTCAGAAAGGTAGGCTTGCCCAAGGGTTAGCGGCAGAGCTATGATTAAGAGTCAAGCCTGGGTGTTCTTTCTGCTGTGCATGTCACGTGGCCCAGCACATGGATGTTTCAACGGAGGCTCGAACGCAGCATGATCAAACCCTCAGCTCGGTACCCAGTTCTTAGCCCCCACTCATCAGCCAAAACAGAAACGAAAAAGACCCTGCCCATTTCCAACTTGATTGAAGGCATCTCCGTCCAATCAAAAGCTGGGAGTCGTGCTTCAAGCACGATGCTTCCCTCCCCCAGATCTCACAGACCTGACCTTCACAATGTCTGCAAGCCATTGGAATCATATTCTCTCTTCTCCTTCTCTATCCCCGCACCCCACTGAGGCCCATAGGATCTCTTAGTCTTTCTCTGATCTTCCCACCTTTGTATTGGTCTGGCATCTCCACCCTGAATCAACAGATCTGATCCTGATATTCCTGGTTGGTCCCAATCCCTCCCACTTCTGAGGCTCAGGTCAAATGCCTCCTCCATCACTCAGAGAACACGCATGCTACGTTGCTATGAACTTGCGCATGTTACGTTGCTATGAACTTGCGCATGTTACGTTGCTATGAACGTGAGCCTTATTCTTCTGCACTCCCACTATGCGCATTTCATCCCACCTGTGTCCCCACTAGCCTGGGAGTCTCTTGGGGTCAGGGGCCCGGCCCAATGAATCTTCATCTTCTCTGAAGCACCTCACTGAATGAAGCCACTAGGATATGGTCCTTTATATAAGTTTCCAAACACTTAAGGGAAACGATTCGTTCCACGGCCAGCTATTAAAGGGCCTACTACGTTTAAGGACCTAGATTATGTGAGATTAGAAGTTGTCTGGCGTGGCTCCTCTCCTCTCCGTCCCTCGCCGCCCCCAAACACCGCCCTCCCTCCCCAGGAGAAGGCAGAAGACAATTTTAACTCTTTATTTGAAACAAACAATTCCAGAGACAGAAGGTTAGTCGTGACAACAGCTTCTCACTACAACACAAGGGCGGGCATGGCTCACTGAAGGGACAGGCCAGGCACCTCAGAACAGTATGTACAATTTAAACAGTGGCTAAACTGGTGACAGTTATAAAAACACAAAAAGAGGAGGCTGGGGAACAGCAAAGCCAACAGGGAAAGAACTGGGCACCCCCTTTGCCGGACGCTAAGAGTCTTCTGGAACTACGAAGGCAAGATGGGGAAGAGAGATGTAGGCAGTGGGGGGAAGACCCGTGCCCACGGCTGCTGAGCTAGCCTCTGACCACAGACGCCATCCTGCGTGACCCGGGGTCCCCACAGGCTTGGCCTGGCTCTGACGATGGGGGAGAACAGTGGGGAACCCAGCCCCAACCCGAGTCAGAAGGTGGTTTGTGCCTTGGGAACTGTATCCACTGAAGTAAAGAGAGGCGCTTACAGAAGGGGGCTAAGCATGTCGACACGTGGCTCATGCCAACCTAAGATGGCAGAGAGGGACGAACACATAAACCAAGGGGACAGGAGTGTGCTCCCCGCACTTGGAGTCATCCTCCGCCTTGGAGGAACAGAAGCGTTTGAAAGCTTTCTAAGCTGCGGCGGGCGGGTGGGGACACGCGGTGGCGAGCGGGTTCCAACAACCGGTGATTTTACGGAAAGAGTGGGAAAGCTCTGCGTGTTAGGGAAGTGGTCCCCTCGTGGCTTTCGGAGTTGCTCACGTGTTGTGGACGAGACCCTTCAGTGCGGAACTGGGCGAGAGGAGAGAAGGGGGTGGGCACGGGGCAGAGAAGGCAGCTGGGTTCCTCCCTTGGCCGAACCTGGGAACAAGAGGCTTTACCCACGTGGCGCGGGTCGGGAGGCCCGTGCCCACAGGATCACCAGAGCTAGTATAACTCTCCATCCAGAGTCCGGCCCCGCGAGAAGGGCTTTCCTCTGGAGCATCAAGAAAATGGCCTAGCCGGGTCTTGCCCATCAGCGGGAGGCCAGCCCCCGAGCAGAGGGGCGGGCCCCCGTGGCTGTCAAGTGGTACGGAAGACGGTAAAAGCCAGAGGTTCCGAGGGAGGGCAGGGAATGGGTAAGCAGAAAAGGGCGGCCAGGGCCCTTCGGGATGAGTAACATTGGTTCGTAGGCCTGTCGCCCCGCGGGGCGGGGCCGCAGGCCGGACACGGGTGTGAAGGGTGGACAGAGACGACACAAGTGCTCAGTCTAGGTCTTCCTCCGCAGGACGACCCAGCTCCTCGTAAATCTCGCGCACGGCCAGGATGCGGTTGAGCATACTCTCCAACATGCTCCGGTCCATGGGGATCACGGAGTACCAGAGGGGCGACTCGGCGATGCAGGAGCGCTCAGGCTGCAGGTAGAATACATCGTTGCGAGTCCGCAGGCTTTCGGGGCTGCAACGGCAGGGGACAGATCAGTACCGAGGGAGGCGCCCGGGGCACCCGCGCCGAGGCTGGCCCCGCGCACCTGCCCACGCACCATTTTGACAGGTAGAATTCGTAGAACTTGACAGGGCAGCGGAGGGGATTCATGCGGTTCTCACGCTGCTCTAGGATGGGGGCTTCGTCTTCTCGCTTCCGTTTCCCGGGGCCTGTGTCTGCAGAAAGCAAAGGACCCGGGCTCGTTAACGGCAGCCTCGACGAGCCGCGTCCCGGTGCACAGAGCGGGCATGGGCGAGGCCTCGGGACACACAGCACAGTCGTGGGAAGAGGTAAAAGGCAGATCTCCGAAGTGGCACAAGGACACGGACAAAACAGAGCCTCCTGCGACATGGGCCTTGCCTTCCAGGGTGGGGGCCCCGACATGGCCCCAGCTGCCAGCCCCCGTACAAGTGCGGGTCCAGAGAAAGGACCGTGGGGACCGCAGTCAGATGGCTCAGCACTCCAGAGCCGTGGGAAGCCTGTCGCTCACCCTGTCATCTCTGTCCCACAGCCCACCCGCTCAACAGCCACCGAAGGATGGGGAAGCCAGTGGCAAAGGAGAGGGCCTACTTGGCAGTTATGGGAGGGGACGGCGGAGAGGGGGCGGCAAAGTGAGGGCATGGGGGGGAGCTCGTACCGCGCCCTTTCCTCTGGCGGACGGGGGCGTAGTAGCGGATGCTGACCACCTTGGTGGTGCCCCGGGGGGTGGTGCATTTGCGCGACTGTCGCACCACATTGCTGAACGACAGCTGCATGTGCTCCTCGGCCGTCTGCAGCCCGAAAAACTTGGTGTTGAAGAACATGAGGGTGTTGAGAAGGACAAACGGCGAGTAGACGCCCAGCTGCTTGCACTCCCACAGGTGCTCCTCCTCCACGCGCGAGAACACTGTATCTGCAACGGGCCAGGCCACAGGCCGGTCACGCCCGGCGCCCCCACCGCCCCGCTCACTTCCATTCTGCGTGCAACCCTGACACCGCGCCACACGACCCAGGAGGACGCGGTGGCTTCTCGCATGGTCTCCACCAGCCTCGAGTTACGGGCAGGGAGACGCACGCCTCGGGGAGCCCCTGCCTCAAATCCTTCCTTTTTGTTCCCAACCCAGTGCACCGCGTGTGGTCCCAGCACTTGACATAAGTCTCGGTCCCTCCTCGTGTTCGAGGACGAGGCTCTGGCTCCCATAGCTACATGCAGCTGCCCTCGGACCCTCTGTCAACAGTGCACGCCCAACAGCCCGGGACTCGGGCTGGTGCGTCTCAAGAATGGCAGAAGGGGCGCCGCGGGGCTCGCGAGGTCTCTGTCCCTTACTGTTGGGGAGGAGGGTGGGCTGCCAGGTACTCAGAGACTTGTTGAGCTCTTGCACGAAAGTCAGGTAGTAAAGGTCCGTGAAAATGTTCACCATCCGGTTATTTTCCAGCAAGTACTGGAGGAAGAAAGAGACACGCATCAAGCCACGTCCCGGGTCCAGGACACGCTTCCCTAGGTACACCCGCAGCTGGTCCTTCACGAGCCGCGACCCCTTGCCCAGTGATGTGTGGCCACCCTCTCCCAATTGGAGCCGGACATGACCCACCCCCCGCCCAAGAAGCCCAGGGTCTGAGCGTCCCAGAGGAGCAGGGAATGGGACAGCATCACCGCTGGCGGGACCCTGCCTGCCTTGGTGACAGGGACGGCAAGGGAAGCGGTGTGCCCGCGCTACCTGCTGGATGCCGAGACACAGGTAGTAGATACTGTCAGGTTCGTATCGCTCGCCGTTGGGCCGAGTGATCTCTCGCACAAACTGGGCCAGACCGTAGTTGAGCTCGGCGGCTGAGCAGGCCAGAATGTCCTCTTTGATGCGCATGGGTTTGGCTGCAGGGAGGGGCAGCGCAGGTGAGTGGGAGAATGTCACTTAGCTCCACCGTTAACCCTTCCTCCGTTCCTCACATCCAGCTCCGGGACGAACCACCGATTACCAAAAGGGCCCGAAGCCCTGAAGCCCAGACAGCGCCAACCCTTCCTCCACCTCCCGTCCCCGTCCCCGTCCCCAGCGCGCTCACGGCCAAAGCGCAGCTCATCAGCCTTGCTGGTCTCCCCGTTGGCGTATTTCGACTGCACCCAGCACTTCCAAGCGTTCACACCGTAGGAATAATTAAGGCCGGTGCAGACAGGCTGGCTGCTCATGGGGTCCCGGGAACAGCTCTCGGAAAGCACCAGCCGCTTTTGACCCTGGAGGGAAAGACGGATGAGGGTGGCGCAGGTAAGGCGCGGGGCACCGTGGAAGCTGGCGTGACAGTGTGCATGCCCAGGGCGGTGAGGGGCCGATGGGAGCACACAGCAAGCTCCTGGAGCACAGCGCCCCAGGCTCAGCTCCGATGACCTGGCAAACTGGACAAAGCAGTTTGCTGGACGTTAGCGCTCACGGCAGTGGAGAAGCGAGGTCATCGGGGAAGGTGACGGTAAAGCTGCTGACTCGGCCACGAAAGCACCCCGCTCCGGCCCTTTGAGACTCCATTCCCTCTTCTGCGAATGCAGCAGCCCCGAGCCTCACCTTCCTCATGGTTCGGGGAAGGTCTTGCTCAGTAGACACGTCCTCGGGCCCCACCAGGCCACAGTCGAAGAGGAAGTCTACACTGGGGTTAATGTCCAAAGGATCTGGTAGACGGCAAAGAAGGGAATCATGTGCTAAGATGTCATGGTCTACGGCCACAGACCCTGAACGCGCGGGATCTCGTGGGACCTCGTACGATCTCGGAAGCTAAGCAGGGTCGGGCCTGGTTAGTCCTTGGATGGGAGACCGCCTACTGGGTACTGTAGGCTTTAAAAAAATAATACGATGTCAACCCTATGGTCCAATCGTACTCAGTGGGAACAAGCAAAGCTAGACCAAGAACACGCTCAGGGGCACAGCGACTCAGGAAGTCACACGGGAGTGCCTGTCACACTACTGGACCACGTGGTCGAGATGGTAGATTTCACATTGTGGGTTTACCACAAGGAACACACGCCTTTTCCGATGGCGTGAATGCCCCCGCACCGAGGGCCGCCTCGAAGCTACTCACTCTTGGGGAAGTCCGCCTCCAAGTCTTGCCCAGGCTCGTCCAAGACATTGGCCATCTTCACGGCCATGGCCAAGACGTCGTCTCGAGCCGGCCCAAACAGGTCGCAGTCTTCCAGAAGCCCCTCTGCGCTCTGGTTGCTCACAAGATCTGGGAAGCGGAGGAGTCACAGGCTTTCAGGGGCGGGCCCAGCGGTCCCCCGTCCCACCAGGTACGAGGTCCCCCACGCAGAGATACAGCAGTGGCGCACTGGCCGCCCCCCGACGGCCGTGGCGCATGGCGTACCACAGAGGTCAGACGAGGCCTTGTCTAACTCCTCGGCCTCTGCAATCATTTCCGCCATAGCCAGGATGTCGGCCTCCAAGGGGTTGGAAGGGATCTTCACCTTCAGCTCCTCTATGGTCTCCACGATCTTATCTGTGCTCTCCAACGTGGTGGGCAGGAACATGGGCACAGGCACCTGCAGCCGTGCATGCCACGTCAACGCCGAGAAGCACAGCACCGAGTGCGGGGGGGCGGCGGTGGCGGGAAGGGGCGGGGCTGGGGTCCGGCCCGGGCGGCGCGCTTACCGGGATGGGCATGGAGAAAGGCACGGGGACTTTCTGGCAGTACAGATGCATAGGCACTGGCACGAAGATGGGCACAGGGATGGGCAGCACGATCACCTGCGGCTTCCACTCCTCTGCAGGCGGGAAGGTGTCTTGTCAGAGCCCCCGCGACGCAGCTCCCATCCGACCCAGGACCCGATGCCTGCCCGTCGCCCCGAAGCTCTAACGTCTAACGCTTGTCACTGTCACAAAGCTGCCCTCGCCTCCAAGGCCGAAAGGCGGCTCTGTGATTATCGCACGTCCACGATACTTCAGCCACCTGAGAATGCCCTGTGCAGCTCTTAGGCACAGGGCTGGTGGCCGAGGACGACGGAGCACAGCCTGTGGCGTTGTGGCACCCCGGCTCACCTGTCTGGCTGCCTTTGGACTTCATCTCCACCTTGCAGGACACCCCTCGGTTCTGCATCAGTGGCTTACACATGGCGGCTTTGTTTTTGCGGGGTGTCGCTGGGGGTGGCGGGGGTGGCGGAGGGGTGGCAGTGCTGGTGGCCGATCGGGTCTTTACCGGGATCTGCAGACACAAAGGCACACCCACCGGTGTGTCGCCAAGTGCTAGACGCCCCTCGGAGACCATCGCCCCCGCCCCGCCTCCTGCCCCAACCTTGGCCAGACTGCCGTTCTCTGCCGGGGTCTTCACCGTATTGCTGTTCTCCACTTTGGTTTGCGCGGGCGTCTGGGGCTTTGACTCGGGAGTCTGACCTGCAGAGCGAAACGGAAGAATGCTCCGTCAGCAAGGAGTGTGCCATTGGGACGCACGACACCGGGGAGTCTGCGATCCGTCCTCTTTGCTCCCCTAGGCCCCGGGAGGAGCCACCAAGGAGCTTCTTGGCTCCTGGCTACCAAGAATAAGAAAAAGAGTCGTTTCCCCAAGAAGCCACAATGGGAGAGCTTGCATGTAGATGGCCTCAGCCGTCTGGCACCCCTGCAGTGGCAGAGGCACCGGGGTAACGTGCTAGAAACGACAGCAGTCTTTGGTGTCACTCAAGATAGAGCTTCTGCTGACACTTGCTTCTCTCTGAAAACTGGCCACGGCCCCCCCATGCGTCACCCTGCCTGAGTAGGTAGGCCTCCATCCCCAAAATGAGCTCCTCCACAGAGACTCAGTACAATCTACCTCTCGGACCTTTAAACCGGAGGCCCCTGGTACCTGCAGGACCAGGGGTGACACGAGAGCGAGGGAGGAAGAGGGGACAGGCCGCGGCCGGAAGCGTCCATCCGGGCCGGTTCTAGCAGAGGCCCTGCCCGGGACTCACTGTTCAGGAGGCTCTCGGGCCCGCTCTGAGTGTCCAAGTTGGGCTGGTTCTGCTGGCTATAGAAGCGCAGCAGACACTGTTGGTTGCAGAAATGACGGATCTGGCCGCGCCAGTGGATGGTCTCCAGCAGCTTCCCCTGGCGCTTACAAGCGTGGCATCGGGCAGCCTGCAGGAGTCGGTGACGCGGTCAGGCCTGCCTCCCCGGCGCGAGCCGGGCCCTTAGTCCGGGATGAGCCCCGCACCGATGACAGCACAGCAGCCGTGCTCCCCGCCCCGTGGCCACCCCCTTACCTTGCAGTACCACAGCAGGTACTTGCTCTTACAGTCCTCACTGCAGAAGTCCCAGGTGCTGCCGTCCAGCTGCTCGGTGACGCCGCGCTGGCACGTCTGGGAGCAGTAGGTACAAGTGATACAGCACAAGCCCAGCTTCTTGGTGAAGTCCTGTTTGTACAGCAGCACGCAGCCTGGAACGAGTGTGGGGACCCTGAGCGGTCCACGGCCGTGACGCCCGGACATCTCCCGGGCGGGCGGGGAGGGGCGTCCCATCTCTCTGCCATCGCCCCGGCCCTGTCCCTACCTTCGCTACAGAAGCTCTTCTCAACGCCGCTGAACCGCAGCTTCTCATGCAGGAGTTTCTCCTGCCGGCAGTGCTCGCACTGCGACACGACACCCCGGAGCCGCTTGAAGTCCTCGCAGCAATCCCGGCAGCAGAACTGGAACACCTGGTTCTGGGGGCACACGAACAGAGGGGACAGCCGTGACATCCGAACCTACGGACCGGGACCCCTTGAGACACACACACGTGTGGTCCTGTGGCCAGATGTGGGCAGGGTAGGGGTCTTACCTGCCATTCCAAGACCTCGGGCTTGCCACTGAAGAGGCTGTGGCAGTAGTGACAGCTCAGATGAATGCCCCCCTCGGGGCTTGTGCGCTGGAGGGAAGGAAGACAAGTAAGGGGGGGGGGCGAGATGTGTGTGGTGGTGGCCGGGAGGGGGACAGGAAGTCGGGCTCGTTATTCGCTCCGCCCGGGCCTACCTACCGCCCCATCGTGTCGCCCTCTCTATGACGTCACACCCCTTAGCCCTCGTCCAGGGCGTCAATGTCAAGTACCTGAAACTTTGTCCAGCAGCTGGGGCTGCAAAACTGGTAGATCGTGCGATCGACCTTGTTGTAGTAACAGGGGTCAGAGAGGCTGCGGCGGCAGAAGCTGCAGGGTCGGGGAGGGCCTGGGGTACAGAGAGAGAGGAGGAAGCGGGAGAGAAGGGAGGAAGACAGAGAGCGGAGAGAAAGAGAGATGGAGAGAGGGAGGAGGAGAGAGAGAGCACACAGAAGGCGTAAGGCAGCGCAGGGCTGCCACAGGACGTCCACGGGGAGAGGTGGCCGGCTCGAGGCCGGGCGGCGCGGGTGACTTTAGAAGAGGGAGGCTCGCGGGGGTGGAGGGGAGGCCAGCAGGGGTCTCGGAGAGGAGGGCTTGGCACCTACCCGTGAGCCCTGCCTGCTTCACTTTGTAAGAGGTGGTGCAGCAGAGGGAACAGAACAAGCTCGTCTTGCCATTACGGTCCACATGTGAGAGCATCTCAAAGTTCTTACACAGGGTCTTGCACCAAACACATGGGTACACACGTGTGTTTTTCTGTGAGGATGGGAAGGAGAGGCTGAGGCTGGATTTGTCCCTTCGCTTTTATTTTGAAAATTGTGAAAACATGAAATAGAGTTCGAGCATACAAAAAAAAGGATCGATGAGGATATAACAAAGACCTGCGCGTCCACCAGCCAGCTTCAAAAATCAAACAGAACGGATACAATCGAAACCCCCTTTATTCGCTTTATTCCTCCCGGGCCCTCGCCCCGTCAGGCACCTTTCTTTATTCGTCACCCGAGGACCGCGAGCCGCACCCCCTTCCACAGCCCGCTAGCGCTAGCGCACTACTCCCTCGGCCCCACCTTCTTGTACGCCCCCAAGCAGCTCGCGTTGCAGAAGCGCTTCTGCTGGCCCTCGTGGAAAAGCAGCTCGGGCCCAGGGCTGCCGGTCTTGGCGTAGATGTACGCCCCGCACTGGTCACAGCAGTTGGTCTTCAGTCCCTTGTTGGCCCGGAATTTGGAGAAGCACGAGTCGCTGCAGAGCCGGTGCACCACGCTGCCGTTGCTGACCTCGTGCAGGACCTGCCACACACACGCGCACACCCTGAGCCGGGGCCTGGCCACCGCCACCCTCCCCGCGTCGCCTTACACCTTCGCGGTGCGCAGTGCGCCCAGGGACCCCCCAACCTGCACGTCAGGCTGCCGACTGGATGGCGAGTGAGGTCCCGGGAGGCAAGGAGGGCCGGCCGCACACATCCTGGAGAAGCTCTAGCCTTGGCAGGCTCCCTGCCGGTGGCCGCCCGGCGCCCCCACCCCTCGTGCGCAGGGCCTGGCCCCTGCGGCCCCAGGATCGCGGGGGCGGCCCGGGGCCGGCCGGGCATCGAGGTCAGCGCGCCCCGCAGCTTCCTCACCTCTCCGGTCTTCTGGCAGATGCTGCAGCGCGTGGCATCGGCGGGGTCCCCGGACGAGGCGATCGGGCGCTGCTGCTGGGCCTCGTACAGGGAGAGGCAGACGGACGTGCAGAACTCGTGGAAGGAGCCGCCGGAGCCCGTCTGCGCCACCACCGAGTCCTTGGTGTTCCAGATCTCCCTGCGGGCGGCAAAGCCGTTTGAACATCCTGCGGGTGCGCCCTGTCGTGCCCTCGGCCCCCCGCCCCTGCACTGCGGCCCACGGCCGGCCGCAGGGCCCATTCCGCCGGGCCCTGGCCAGCGGTCACGGCCCGAGGCACTGCTCCGGGCACCGCGGCGCCCTCCCGTCGCCCCCGCGTACTTCTTGCAGAAGGTACACGTCTTCTTGCCCGAGGGCTTCTTGGAGAACGTGGTGAGACACGACGAGGAGCAGAAGAGCTGCGGCAGCCCCTTGCGCTGGTAGGCCGTCTGCCCCTTCTGCAGCGGCGTCCGGCAGTGCGCGCACGTCATCTTCGTGCCCGCCGACGAGCGCCCGGCCCTCTGTGCCACGCTGGAGCGCAGCGACATGCGAGGAGAGCGCCGGGGCCGGAATGGCACAAAGTCCTCGTCGTTGGGGTCGTCTACCATGGCGTCCGAGTCCTCATCGGACACTGGAACTGCGGGGCGGGGGGGGCCGCGGTGTGAGGAAAGGCCACCCACACACCAGCTCCTGAGACCCCCTTATTCTGGCCCGTCACACTGGTATCTGAGGCCACTGCCGTCACTCTCCCTTAGCCACTCCGTCATCGACCACGGAGGGGCTCTCGCTGGCGGTCTCCCCCACTGCCCCCGGTTCCCATGCCAACCCAGAGCGGAGAGAGACAGGCACTTCACACTCCGTGCGGAGCCGGGAGGTCCCACTCGTCACACGTCACACGTCACACTGCCGCAGGTCCTACTCACTGCTCTCGGTGGAATCCACAACCTCAGGTTTGGGAGGCTCTGCCCGCCTAACGCGCTCGCTTCTCTTCTGCACCTTGGACAACGAGGGCGAAGCTGAGGCCAGGCCGAAGGCTGAGGGGGCAGCGCTGGGAGGAGGGGGGGCGCTAGGGACCCTGGCAGGGCAGGAGGGCAGAGGGGGAGGGCTCCCACACGCCACCCTCCACACAACGACCTCTGGGAGGGAGAGAACACGCAGGGCCTGTCCTTCCCGGGGCTCCAGGGGAACCGGCCTCCTGCAGCCCCCTCCCCCCTCACCCTCTCGGGCGGCTTCTCGGTCGCCTTCCCAGGCAGGCCATCTCCTGCAAAGGAAGCAGAAAGCAGCCTACATGTTGGGCCTGCCCTCACGCCCCCTGCCTGGCCCGGCGACCGCCTCCATTCCTGGGCAAGAACTTACTCAAAACTGAAAGAGAAAACTCGAGTGCCTATGGCTTCTTGGGGCCCCTCTCAGTGTCACCTCGAGCTCTGCACTGGCGGGGGTGGGGGGACGTGCAGCCATCCTCCATGAAAAAAATCCTACCCCTCCCACCAGCTTTCTGTCCCAATCATGGGGAGTTGGGGACAAACAGGTAACACACCTTCCACTGAGAATGTATAGTCTACCACCTCCCCAAAGGCGGGCAGCAAGGGGCGAAGGGAGCGGTGAGGCACGAGTAGGTCCCCCGGACTCGGGTGGCCATGTAAGCGCTAGGACCCTGGTCACACAGCCTGGGAGAGGACCACCACCAGGCAGGACAGGCGAGGAACGAGGGAGCCCGCCCTCGGCGGGCCCCAGCCCTGGCCCCCGCATCTCTGCAGGCCCCCTGAACTCAAGATGCTCTTGGTGGCTCCAGAACCTAGTTCTCATTTGTCAAACCCAGAAACCCCACTCTCGCCTAGAACGAAACAGCTGGAGAGGGCCGAGAACCCAGAAGCCCGCGGTCCTCACCGAGCCCCGAAGGAAGGACCCTGGCACCAAAGCCCCACTGGGCCAAGAAGAAAGGAACCTCTCCCGCCCCATCCGCCCTCTCCAAGCCGGCCCCCCGAAAGCTCACCCGGATTCCCCAAGCCTACCTTCCTTACTCTCCACCGGCCCCCCTTCCAAGCCCCCAACTCCTCCTGCACACGCTCCACCCTCCTCCTTCTCCCCTACTTGGTCCCCAAACACACAGCCGCCCCTCTCTATCCGCGCCCCCTCCCCTGCCTTGACTCTCCGGCTGAGCAGGCAACCTACCTGGCAAGGAGGGGTGTGCGGGGGGGCTGGGGCCCCCAGGTTGGGTCTGAGAGCTGCTGAGTCCATCCCCCAGTGTCTCTCCCACAGAAGGGCTGGGGGGGCCACTGGGGCTCTGTGGCTGCCCTTGGGGAAGCTCCTCCTCCTGCCCGGGGGAGCCCCGTCTCCCAGCGCCCATGGAGGCAGTGTCCTCCTCTTCACCGTGGGGGGACTGCAGGCTCAGTGGGGACTCCGAAGCCAAAGGCTCTAGCAGCCCCTCGGGTGAGGAGGGATGCGCCCCAACCCCGGGGTCAGGTGGCACCACCTCAGGGGTCTGACCCCCGGGCCCCGGCCCTAGGGTCTGCTCTGCACCCCACGCCAGGCTGCCCTCGGGACCGTGGTCCACCGCGGGGGGCGAAGGGGCTTTATACAGCAGCCCCCCCAGCCCCAGCAGCTCGGTGGCTCCGTCCAGGACGCCAGGGCTTTTTTCCAGGCCAGCCGGGGCATCCAGCAGGTCCAGGGCTCCTGAGGCCGGAGACGGGCCAGGGGGAGCCCATCCTCGGGTGGGGGCGGTCTGGGATTCCAGGAGGTCCTCTCCAAACTCCATGTCTACTGGAAGGTCTCCAGCCAGGGGCTTCTCTGGCAGGGTCAACGGGTCAAACGGACTGGGGAAGTCACTGGGGTCCATGAGGGTGACTGGCTATGGGCTGCAGGTGAGGGCAGAAGAGGGGGCGCGTGAGGCGGTCTTCGCCAGAATTCCTTCCGACACAGGCTCTGGGACACACCCCAGCATCCACTTGCATCTCTCGGCCACGGCCCCCACCGCACACGACATTTCCACGGGCTTCGGCCCGAAGGACCACTCCCCCCCACGCGTCCAGCGCCCCCTGCGGGGCGAGGCGTCCCCCGCCCTGGCCCGGTGCCCACGCTCTCCGGGCAGTCGCTGGTTCCACCCGCTCGCCCGGCCCCGCCACCCCTCTGCAACTCCCAGCTCCCCTCCCCCCTTACCTTGCGGCCCCCCAACTCGGCCCGAACGCCCCCTTCCAGTCTGCTGGGGCCGTCGGCACCGGGAGCCTTTCCCGCCCCCGCGACCTCGGTCTCTATCCCCTCCCCGGGCTCCTAGAGCCCCCCAGCGCCCCCGGCATTACCCTCCCTGTCTGGCCCCACCCCCCCTCCCGGCGCTGCATGAACTGCCCTCCCTAACCCCTCCCCCCAGTTCTCTCTCGGGGTCGCCCACTTCCTCAGCGCCGTCCCCCTTGCCCGTTGCTCCCCCAGTCCTCCTTCCCCTGTTGCCCACCCCCCACCTCAGGCATTTCCAGGAAGACATTTTGGAGCTACGATCTTTCCTTAGACCCCCCCCCACGCCCCGGCTACGGTGCGATCCCGCCTGCAGGTTCGGTTCGGCTTGATCAGGCCCGACCCCTACCTGCGGCAGGGTTAGTGTAACGGCCACAAGCCTAGAACTGCAGACGGCGACGGCCCCGCGCTCCTTCTCCACCTCCCTCCCCAGCAGCCGGGACAGGGGTCGCGGCCCCTTTAAATGGCAGCGCCGCTCGCAGCGCCCAGCGCTCTGCACCAGGCGGGCGGGCGGCTCCAGTGCCCAACCCCATTGGCTGGCTCCGGGAGGGGGCTCGCGAGACAGCGCCGGCCCCCGGCGCGAGACTCCCAGCCCAGTGGCCGCCTGGAAATTGCGGAGTGGAGCCGGCCGTGGGAGACGGAGCCCGAGCCCCCGCCCGGGGCCCCGTTCGTGGAGGAGCAAAAGCTGGGCTCCCGAGCTGCGGAGCCCGCCCCCGGGGAAGGCGGCACCCCCTGTGCACCCCAGGGCCGCGCGCGCGACGCCGAGGAGAACAGATCTACGCACCTGCTTCCCTCACCTGGCTCGAGCCTGCCCCCCCCCGCGTCACACCCGTGCCCGCCCTGCCTCCTGGAGCCCACTCTACCCGTGATCCCCTCCTCTCATTCAAATGGTTCCCGGTCCCCTCCCCCTCCCCGTGTCGCTCTGCGCTTCCCACTCGTGTTCAGCCGCCCCCTCAACACTCCCTACCTACGCCATGCAGCCGGCGCCTGCCAAGATTACCCTCCCCCCAACCCCACCTCTCCGGGGCCCGCCCCCCGGGCGACTGTTGGGGTAGTGAGTGACAGCGGAGGGTGGGGGGAGGCAGGCACCCGGCCCTCGCGCCCCTCCTCCCCTTGTCTGCAGCCGCGGCCCCCCCCCACGCCATCTACGAGTCATAGTTGGGGGGTGTCTTAAGCTTTGGTCTCCAGCCCCCCCCCGGGGCGGGATAAACGGCTCGGGCTCAGTGACGACGCCTATGCCGTCACTGCCCGATGACCCCAAAAGCAGGTCCTGCAGACACTCCCCCAGTCCCTCAACATCTCAGGGTAAGTTCTGGGATGTCCTCGACTCTTCCAGCAGGA
>PVKZ01004127.1:71951-96313 GCA_004027375.1 Macroglossus sobrinus
CCCCCCCTCTCTCTCTCTCTCTCTCTCTCTCTCTCTCTCTCTCTCTCTCTCTCTCTCTCTCTCTCTCTCTGTCTCTGTCTCTGTCTCTGTCTCTTTTTGTCCCGGTCTCTGTCTCTGCCTCGCACATGCACGAGCACGCACGCGCGCGCACACACGCCCCCCTCCTGGATGCTCCTTAGCCTGTGGGTGTGGCTGAGGTCGAGGCTGGAGAAGTGGGGTCGCGGGAAGGGGCACCCGCGTTCGGCCTAGTGGCTTCCGAAAACGTGGGCCAGGATCCGTCCTCCGTGCCCGTTACCGTCAGAGCGCTTTGCGGTGCCCGCTGCCCACTTTCCCGTGCACCCCCCACCGGCTGGAGACTATTCAGGATCTGAGACGGGAGGGCAGGCCCAGACCAGAAGGCGGTTCGGTGTCCGGCGCCGTTCACCCAGGACACATGCAGCCAGCGTCTCCTGGCCCTGCAGTCCTCCTCCCCCGTCCCGTCCGCTTTCCCAGGGACCGTACCCTTCCCGCCCCCTCACCTCCCCGCCCCCCGCACAGCCTTGAGGGGATCTTAGCTCTCTCCCTGCACACACAGGACCAAGAGTGCTCCCTGGAGGTTGCCCCAACCCCAGCTTTCTCCTCCTCTTCACCAGATTCCGTGTACCCAGCTCCCAGCCACAGCTGCTTATTTCTAAGTCTGTACCTCTCTTTGCCCTTTGAATGGCTTCCATCTCAGTTGGGGCACCTCGGCCTTTTGAACCACCTGCCCTTCCCAGTACACGCTTGGGTCTTTGGCCACTCTTTGGAGAATGCCTGCTTGCAGTCGTGGACAGCTGACTTTGGACAAGTCACTTGTCCAGTCACCTTAAAACACGGATAGGAAAACAATCTAAGTGTCCAATAGTAGATAATGAGTTAAATCTATTTGGGTTATATTCATACAATGGCTGTACTCATTCACAACCACTTTTAACCAAAATGCTGCCACTCTTCTGGTGATACTAGAACGCTGGGTAGATTTTACATTGGTCAAAACTCATGGAGTGCACAGCACCAAGGCGGACTGTTATGTCACCTATGACCTCTGAATGATAATGTGTGTGTGTGTACGTTCCTCGATTTTAACAAATGTATCACCCCGGCCAGGTGTGTTGGCTGGTCAGGGGAGGCTGTTGGAGGGAGAGGAGGGGCAGTGCATTGCAACTGAACTCTGAGTCATTTTTGCTGCAAACATAAAACCGCTCTAAAATATAAAGTTCATTAAAAAAAAGTACCTGATGTAATGGTACGTTTTTTAGCCAAGAGTTAAAATAACACACATTTTGTAGAGAAATTCACATGTACACACAGAAAAAGACCGCAGGGCAATAATGGAGATCCTGATACCTCATAGGGATGCTACTAAGAGGAAGTGACATATAGCAGGTGTTTAGTGGACACCGGTTACTGTGATTACAAGAGAAATATGTCTGACTTGGCACCGTGCAGCCTTCATGTTCTTTAAATGTAAAAAGAGATATGTGTATATGTATTTATTATTTATATATATAATGAATAATATGTATAACATATGTTACATAATAATATATAATAAATAATATATAATATAACATATGTTATATAATGCATAATAAATAACATATGATAATCTGTATAATATATAATAAATAACATATATAATATGAATATATAATATATAAATATAATATATTCATATTAGATATATTATAAATAATGTATATAATAAATAACATGTAATAAATAATATATAATATAACACATATATTATATAATGCATAATAAATAACATATGATAAATAATCTGTATAATATATAAGTAATATATATGAATATTATATATTATATATAATATGAATTACATATAATATGAATATATTATATATTATATATTCATATTATATATATTATAAATAATGTATATAATAAATAATATATATAATAAATAATATATAACAATATATATAAAAATAACATATATAATAAATAATATGTATAATATAAATACATATTATATATTTATATATTACATATTCATATTATACATATTATTTATTATATATTATATATATAACATATGCATATATATTTGTCTTTGACTAAGCCAAGCGTGCCCACGGTTGATAGGTTCGACTATGCATCACGTGCAGAGGAAAGACTATAACACAGAATGGGCCAGTGGGCAGCAGGTAGGATAAGAGTGCGGCGGGCAACTCCACATTTTCACGTTCAGCCTCGAATGCGATCGTTATCGCAGAGAACTCTATTCTCCTGTGACATTTACGCCTAGCCCTGGATTCTCCTACTTCTTATTCACCATCCATAAGGCACTCCTTAAAATGCCGCAAGCACACTATGACATGTAAAACCTGAGTCCCTGTCCTCATGAGAGCCCTTTCATTTTAATTATACATTTTTCCTGATTACAGAAATATACATAAATGTGACCGTAAACATTTTGGAAAGCACAGAAAGTGTGAAGAAAGCGAGAATCACTCATATCCTACCCATGATACTCGGAGATAACCACTGCTCTATTTGATGTCTGTATTTCTAGCCCTTTTATCACATATGTGTTTTTTACAAAACTGGAATTAGCTCGTACACGATGTTATACAAGATAATCCTAACGGCCGTGTATCGTTCCATCATTTGGAGGTACCGCACTTTAACTACTGCTGGATGTCAAACGTTTGTTTTTTTTTTGAGACAGGGAGGGCTACATGTAACTTGGCAAACGAATGGAAGCTCTATTGGGCAGCCATTGATGAGCGTGAAGTTCGCTCTTTAACTCCGGAAACACGTGGGTTCCTATTGACTCTTTTAGACCATTCTAAAGTACCCTGGGGTGGATAAAGGGAAATATGCATTGAGGGTGACCCTGGGGAAAAGCTAGCCTGTGGGCGACTCCACAGTAGGGACCGACCCTTTCTCGTGTCTATCTCCAGCATCTAGCATAGTCCCTGATAGATACCCAATAAATGTTTATTGGATGGACACATGAATAAAGGAGAGAGATTAAAAAAAGCCCCAGTGAATTCAATTTGAAGCAATATTTCTATAACATAAGGCTTAATAAGGGAAGAGATGATGACAATGACATGGGAGGGAAGCAAAGGCAGGTAGACAAAGGTACCCTGTTGGTTTATTTGTTGACAGCACTGATGATTATTCAATTATTCGTTTACAGGAACATTTCTTATGTTGGGATTGCCTCGGGGAGATACACAAATGCATATGTTCTTTCCTTTAATTTTCTACTTTAGTTTTAGAGTGTAAACAGCTGTTACGATCAACAGTATAAATTCGTTAAAATGTTATTGAATATAGTCTCCTTGTTATTTTTCCCCCAACAGATTTTAAGAACCATCCTGTGATGGTCTATAAAATACTCGACATTAAAACATCCTCATAGATCTGTATCCATTTCTATAGAAAGGCAGCTAAAGTATTGAGTAGGTCATGACTCAGAAAAGTGTGTATAGTTTAACCCGTATAAAAAAGCCTAAACATTTCTGTTTAATCAGAACAGTACAAACATAGAGGCTTTTTATACTGTTGAGTATCATTTGATTTTTTTTTCCCACAAGCAGGGAAAAAATATCTTTTTCAGAACAGAGGTCAAATTCCCTTTTTTCACAGGAGAGGTGTTATTTATTTTCAAAAAGTTTGGGAACCACCGACCTAGATAACGTCCAACATGGTAGCCACTAGCTGTGTGTGATGATTTAAATTTGAGCGAATTAAAATGAGATAAAACTAACAATCCAGTTCCTCAGGTGCACTAGTAGTATTTCAAAGCCTCTAAAAGAAAAAGGGAGGAAGGGAGGAAAGAAGGAAGGAGGAAGGGAGGGAGGGAGGGAGGAAGGAAAAAGGAAGGGAGAGAGGGAGGGAAGAAGGAAGGAAAAAAAATAAAAACGAAACCCACACGGTTACATTAGGGTCGGTAACTACTGAATGGGACAGAGCAGATAAGGAATATTTGTATATTTCTAGCGCTGCGGCAGGTACTATGGGTCAGTGTGAGTCTAGTTCACTGCGTCCCCACGTAAGGTGGGGCCGGTTGGGACACTCCGGGACCCCCGAGTGTGAATTACTGAGTGGGAGTTAACTAGAGACCTACCAGTTGAGCCCCGTAGCTCTCGATTAACCACAGGGCTCGTGAGTCAGGCATTAAGGCGACACGAAGGCGACTGTCGCTCGACCGCTGCCCTACGGGACCGAGAGTCAGTGGATCTGTGGGCCTACGGGGTATCCATGGCAATGATGACACCTGTTGAAACTCCGTAAACCGTAGTCACAATAGTGTTTGGGCTGCTGGGTTCCCTGGTTACCATGGCAACGAGGGTGCCGGCTCCAATGCCGTGTCATCACAGAGTGAAGAAAGTATCAATCCTCCCCCTCCGAGCCACCCCCCCCCAGACCCAGAACCGCAACCATCACCATCAACGCAGCACAGACTATGTCAGGTGGGCTTCGCGGGCAGACCCGGCGGCCGGAGGCGCCCCTAGCGACCGATCGCGTGTGCAGAGTCGCAGTGCAAGCCCTCAGGAGGAAGTGTGCAAAAAGAAACATGGCGGGGCGTGTGTGTTTTTTTTTTCTTCCAGGAGGAAAAGGCTCGATGGAGCGCGGCGACTACAATGACATTGTTACTCTCGCGGCGCGCACAGGCGCAGTGCGGGGCGCCGCCGAGCCCGCCCACGCGCGCATCCCGCCCTCGCCCGGCTCCGTCGCCCCCTCTCCTTGCGTGTTCGTCTCCCTGCCTCCCGTCCCCCGCCGCCGCCCCTCCCGTCGCCGGGGCTCGCAGCCTGCCCGATCGTCCGTTCGCGTCGCCCCTTCCGAGCCTCCATCCCCCTCCCCCGCTTCCCCTCCGGGCCGGAGCCCACGGCGGCTGGCGCGTGCGCACTGGGCGCAGGACCGCGCTCTTTGTCCCCATCTGTCGTTCACACGAACTCGGGCTTCGGCGGCCGGCAGCCAATAGGAGGGTGGAAATGGCGGCAAACTGGTTCCGCCTCTGGGGATCGGTGCTGATGAGCAGGTCCGGTGCCCAATCGCGGACGGCCGCTGGCACCCCTGGGGAGGCGCCGAGCTCCAGCGTCTCGTTTCCGGCGGTCGCGCGCTCTTTTCTTGGGACGGTAGAGGCCGTGTGGCGTCGCCGTTACTCCGAGGAGAGAAGAGTCGGTGGAGGGTGAGTTCGGGGGCGGCTCCGTGATCACCAGGGAGGGGACTCGGTCCCCTCGGGACGATCGGGGAGGAAAGAGCTTCGCCCGGGCGAGGCTGCGTTGGGAGGGAGGCTGGCCCTTCGTCCCCAGGCCCCTTGAGGCCTTGTCCCCGCCGCCCCCCGGCCTCTCCGGCCCACCCGCGCGGGCCCTGCGCTCTGTCCCCGCGGCCCGCCGCGTTTCTTCGGGCCACCTGGCCTCGGCTCTCGGCCTTGACAGTGAGCGCCCGGCCCCGCGCCCCGGGCCTGGGGGTCCTGCCGCCCCGAGCCGCTTTGTCGCGCGCCCCTCTCGGTCCCGGGCTCCGAGTGCGGGGCGGGCCCCCCGAGCGACGTTTCTTTGTCGCAACTCTTGGCCGGGAAGTGGATCCGCTCGGCGGGACCCCGCCGCTCCCCTAGTCCGGTTCTTTTCTCGGTCCCGCTGCCCGGCTGGCTGCCCGGCCCATGCGCAGCATCCCCCTGAAAAAAATGAAACTTCGGCGTGAGCGTGTCCTATCGAGTATTTTCCGCTTTGCCGAAACGATTGTCGTAAGGCGACACTTTTCTTTGTGTTCTTAACGCAGAAGTCGAGGGTAGAGACGACGGGGAGGCACCTTGCTGTCCTCCATCTAGGTCGAGGTAGGTGGAGGGGACAGCCAGACAATGCCGGACGCCCTGTGCCGAATGTCACATGGACGGCGATTTTCTTTTTACGATCCCTTGGGTGGCACTTTGATACGAAGAAACGGTTCCTTTCGAAAGGGGAAATTGAAATTTCACTGTGCTGTGTGTTTTTCTTTGCTAAACCTGGCTGGATGTCTCCTGTCTTTGTCCAACTTCCTTGTGGGTAGATGAAAAGTCCTCGGAAGCTCTCAGAGAACGAACAGGACAGGACCAGGCTGGGTGGGTCCCCGCGCCCACAGCCTCGGGCTGCTGCTTATCCTGTGGCCTGAGGGCCGGTGGATTTTCACCAGATTTCTCCACAGTTTCCACCTTAAAAAGTGGATCGTTACCCCTAAAATCCAGGGGACGTTTACTTAGGATGCAGATATGTGTGATGCAGCGCGGGGAGTCCCCTACCTAAATGTTTGTGTGACTCTGGCGCCAAGTGGTCTGCTTTTCTGAGACAGCAGGACACTTTTCTTATCAAGCCAGCCCTTCAGCTGGGCTGTCCTTTAGGACACAAATCCTTGCTGCCGCTCTTTGTGCTTTGTTCTCTTAGAGGCCCCACGGTTAGGGGGCAGTGACTTTATCACTTAGATTTCCTTTGCCACATGTTTTCACATGATATTGGCACTCATCATCATCAGAAGGAGATAGTGACAGTGCTGAAGACTACTTAGCCTTCAGCGGTGAATGCCTGCTTGGGAAAGAAGCACCTGAAGGGAGGGATTATAAAGATGAGCATTTGTTTAAAAAATAGACGTGCTGATTAAAAAATATATTTTTGCTAGAATCGAGAGGACTGTTAACTTGACATTTATCTCACAGGAGCGCCTACCTTGTGTACAAGTAAGGGGAGGGGTTGCCAGCAGGGACAAGTGTCTCTCTCGTACATGATCCCATTTACTTCTTAAAATAACCGTGTGAGTTAGAAATTGTCATCCCCATCTTACAGGGGAGGAAACTGAGGCTCGGGAGTTAGGGGACCTGGGTTAATAAGTTTGCTGGACTCTGAAAGTCTGAGATGGAGCTGAGTTTGAGCACAAAGCCAGTAGCCTAGTCATGAGTCTGATTCTCCCCTCTACTCCTCCACACTTGGGTGACCTCGAACGGGCATCACTTCTTATCCAGAAGAATAATAGTTGCGAGGACTAAATGAGATATCGCAGACTTAACACAGCGCCTGGTACATGGTGTTCGGCGAAGCTCTTATCACGTTATCAGGCTGCTACACTCTCTCTGGTCCACAGTAACCTCCTTTAAAGTAATCTTGAATGTTTTAGAACATCCTAGCCCTTGTTCGCGGAGGAGGGAGGGCGTTTGTACTCCAAAGTTGCAAAATGGCCTTTTTGAGATGGAATGCAGCGTGGTGACGATGTCAGTGTGGACTTTGCCATATTGCAGTTTCGAGTGCATCTCTGTCATGATGGATGGGAACTGTCATAGAAATTGTGGATTCCTGAATGGGAAGGGGAGGTTTGGAGGCTGGGGGCCTGGGAGGCTGCAGGGGGAAAAGAAACAGTTCCTTGGCTTCTCGCCAGAGGTAGGAAAGTGAAAAAAGGGCTGGCTAGTGGAAGAAATGGCTGGGGAGGCTTCCATTTTCTGCCCTGGGCCAGTTTTGGGGGTGGAGATAAGGGAGAAGTTGAATACCTTGGACTTAAACAGGAAAAGGTCTGTTCTAATGCCTGCCTCACCCCGCCCCCACCCCTGCTGGGCTAACTTTGCATTTTGCTGCTGGTCTTTCTCTTTCCTGTCCCTTACTTGAAAAATTACCATTTCTTTTTTTCTTGTTTTGTTTTTCTTCTTAAGGTGTTCCGTATCCCGGACAACCGCTACACCTATGCATGGCATTTAAAGTTGTCACAACTTTTTGAGAAGACAGTGCTGCGCTAGATAGCCAAAGTCACAAAGATAGATTTAATGGTTCCATTTTTATCAGAAGGAAATAAGCAGACTCGGTGTAGCTGTGAACAGTTATGACGTTGCCACTCTAGAAGTGATGAGCTGAATATAGACAGTGGGGCGCTGTGATCGCAGTCCTTGGCCCCATAATGTATGTTTGGGAAGGTAAAGGAACAGAGATGGAGGTTATGGGAGGAATATTTACTCTGGGCTGTGCCCCAATATGTAGCTCGGAGCCTCATTTCTAAGGGTGAAGAATTAGAAACCCAAGTGTCCAACGCAGCAGGGGCTTGGTTGACAGCTGTGTGCTGTGTCCCTTACCAAGTAGAAGATTTAGCGACGTGGAAAGTATTGCTCATGTGTCAAAGACAAGGCGAATTGCGAAGTAGTTCAAGATCTTTATAATAAAAAATGTATCTTGTAATAAGTGCTTTATTAATGAGAAATAGAAAATTGATGTAAATTGAAGTCTGGGCTTAAATATCCCGTTTTCAGGAAGGCTCGGCTCACAACTGTTTAAAATTTGCTGCTTGCTCCTTCCACACTCCCTTATCTGTCTACCTTCCTACTCCTCCTTTGGGCCTTTATTTTCCTGTAACATTTAACCTTTAACAACTGTGATGATTTTGTATTTTGTTTTCAAGGAGATAAGCTTCCCCGGTGGCACTAGTCTGCCTGGTTCGTGGTTTCGTCCCCAGCACCTAGAATAGTGCCTGACAAATAGCAAGCAGTCCGATTTATTTGCTGAGTGAATTGGTAAAAAAAAAAAAAGACAGTAAAAAAATATCAATAACTTACAAGCTGGACAGTTTTCATTTTTGTCCGCCTTCTGTTTTTCTTCTGTGTTCGTGCATTAAAAAGAAAAAAAACCCTGCCTTTTTAAAATATTTTTTTCATGTTTAAGTAGTCTTTATAAATTTTAATAACTGTATAACTTTCTATCGTATAGATGGGCCATAATTTAGAAACCAGGCCCCTAATTTTGGGGATGTAAGTCATTTTTTTGTTAACATAAAGGCCACGCAGTGGATATGGCACGGATGTGATTTTTAATTTTTAAAGTCATATCTTTAGGATGAATTTCTAGGGCCGGGATTCCCGAGTTAAGGAGCAGGAGCATCTCCATAGCTCTTGTCACCTGTTGTCTCACGAAATGACTTTGGGGTACCGTGTTTCATAATTGCATTGATATTTCTAGTTTGGGTGGGAAGTGATATTTTAAAATATATTAGGGAAGTTCCTAGACCTGTAAAAGTATTCTCAAGATATCAATCATCTGACTTAGCAAGCCTTTGTCAAATGGTTTCATCTAAGGAATGTAACTTGCTCTGTTCACGGAAAGATCCTTTTTTGCATCTTCAGCGAAATTCCGACCAGAGAGTCTTGTGTTCAGGGGAATGCACTTAGAATTGACTTTGCCCCTTTTTCTTTACTGAAGAATGTCCTTGGATGAGGAAGGCTGTCCCGACTGACTTAGTCCGATCAGTTACAAAGTTTGCGTTTCGAAACCGTGGGAGAGTCATCCTTTTGTATTTGGTGGCTGTTTATCGGTCCGTTGTGATTCATAACGGTGTTTACTGCAAGAACTGGTGTGTTCACATACAGCCATCTTATTATGATCCCTTTTATAACAGCCTAAGGACCCTGCGCAGAAGTAGCTTACTAAGTAGCACAGGACCGCCTGTCAACCCTAAGCAGGATCGAGGCACATGGGACAAGGACTGCGCATGTGCCAGAGAAGAGCAAGACTTCTGCGATCTTGTCCTTGGCATCACTAGCAACTGTGTCAATAACCGTGCTTTGTAAATGTGCTTTAATGGTAGGATAGGGCCGGTGTCTGGGGATGGGTACACAGGTGGGGGGGGCGTTTCCTAGTAACGTATAAAACAGTCGAGTTGAGAGCTTGCTCGGGCCAGTCTATGGCTCCGTCCTCGTTCGAAATACCCAGATGTTCAGATCTGGAGAAGCCAGGACGCCGAAGGTGATTCGTGGCGTGGAAGTGACCGGGAAGCTGTGTCCTCGGCCCCGTGTTTGACAGTCCCTGTTCCCTTGCAGGTGCCAGCATGCAGAGCAATAAGACCTTCAACCTGGAGAAGCAGAACCATGCTCCCAGGAAGCATCATCAGCACCACCACCAGCCGCATCACCAGCCGCAGCAGCAGCAGCCGCCGCCACCTCCCATACCCGCGAACGGGCAACAGGCCAGCAGCCAGAGTGAGTGCGTGGCGGGCGCTGGGGTGGACACGGGCCCCCCCTGGGGACTGGCTTCTCGGTGTTGCCATGAGTCTCTGGGGACCGTCAAGGAGTAAGGTCTTCATTCTTCTTTTCCTGTTTGTACCTCTGACGACTTCTTAGGAGAGAAAAAGGCCGATTTCTCTGGAACCAAGGAGCAGACGTGTGTGTGTGTGTGTGTCAGGGATGGCCGTCGCGTGCGGGTTGCCCGGCTGTGTTGGCACAGTGTGCCGCTGAGCAGACGTCTGCGTGCTTTACCTCAGAGCGTGGTTGCTTGGAGGTAGTCAGCAGATGGCTGGTCTTAGGGAAGATTCAGAACAAGTCTTTAAGACGTGATGGAGAGAGAACTGATTTGCTACCCAGTGTTACCACGTTTAACCCAGGGCCTAAGCCAGCCCCTTTTTAATTGATAAACTTTGAGCCCCTAACAGCTATTCTGGGTGTCTCCCTGAACTACCTGAGCCCTCTTGATGAGCAGAGATTTCTAGAACGCTGCCCTTTCCTAACTCATTTGTTTTTCATTCCATTCCGCAAGCCTGCGAGAGTGGGGAGCGTTAAGGTTATAAAGAGTGGGGACATGGCACACTCGTGTCTTAACGTTTAATGGAGGATCACTGTGAATCTGTGTCCCCGATCTTTTGAGTGACGCTGTGTTTCCTCTCAGATGAAGGCTTGACCATCGACTTGAAGAATTTTCGGAAGCCAGGAGAGAAGACCTTCACCCAGCGTAGCCGGCTCTTTGTGGGCAACCTTCCTCCTGACATCACCGAGGAGGAGATGAGGAAGCTGTTCGAGAAATACGGCAAGGCGGGCGAGGTCTTCATTCATAAGGACAAGGGCTTTGGCTTCATCCGATTGGTAAGCGACTGTGGCTTCGGGGAGCGAGGCCGGGGAGCGGGCAGCTAATACTTCCCACGTGGTCTGTTCCTTTAAAGCTTGTGCTTGCATTCGGTGCACGAGACCCCAAAATGCTGACTTTGTTATGTTTTTCCTTATAGATTTTTTGTTTCAAGGGCATGATCGGTTTATTGGCCTAAGAGACTCAGGCTAAAGTATGCCCTTTGGAACGTTTTTGCTTTAATTAGGGGATTGTGCACCTACAAAGTAGACAGAATAATGTCACGAACGGGCATGGACCGCTCAGCTTCAGTGGTTATCAACTCAGAGTTCACTTGTTTTAACTGCACACTTCCCCTATTTTTACCTCATGAACATTTCAGTACGTTTGATTTTTTTTTTCCAGAAGAGAAAGAAAACAGGTTTTTATTTCAGTGATGGTCAAGGTGTCTGTCATTCCAGAGCCACGTGCACTGTTTGGCTTCAGACTCTTTAAAGCCACGATGGGACCGTTTTATTTCTGTCTTTTTTTTTTTAAATAGTGCTCAAACACACGTGACATAACACTTATCACGTAACCGTTTTTAAGGGCGTTTTGTAAAAACTTGATTTAGCAAACGCGGGGGACAGGAGGCCATCCTAGGCATTATCTGTCTACATAAACAAGGAACACTGTGTGACCAGAAATAGTTTTCTTTCCAGATCTAGCAGTCCCTTGGGACTCTACGGGCGAGTCATTTTCTCTGGGGGACCTCCGGGGTGGAGGGTGTGAGTGATTCTGGCTACACTTCTAGATAAGTAGCCGAAATGAGAATTTTCTGCCTACTATATCTCAGGGTGGGTTTTAGGCCGCTGTCCTTGTCCAGCTGGGAGAGTGGCCTGCAGTCCCAGTGACGGGTAACTGGTACGGACTTCTAGCGTTCCCAGCTGGCTTCTTGCGAGGCCATGAGAGCAGTGAGCCTAGCCCAAGAGTGACCTGAACACGAGTCCGCTCTTCCACTTCTGTCCCCGTTACTTCGTGTGCTTCTTGCCCGGGTTCTTTTTTTGGGACACAGCGTGCTGAGCTGTGTCGCTTTGGACTCTCGATGGCGGTGCCGTCGCTCTGCCAAAGCGAGAGGGCTCTAACCCCCCACCCCATCCCCCACTCCCCAGGAAACGCGGACCCTGGCGGAGATCGCCAAGGTGGAGCTGGACAACATGCCCCTGCGTGGGAAGCAGCTGCGCGTGCGCTTCGCCTGCCACAGCGCGTCCCTCACGGTCCGGAACCTCCCTCAGTATGTGTCCAACGAGCTGTTGGAGGAAGCCTTCTCCGTGTTCGGCCAGGTGGAGAGGGCCGTGGTCATCGTGGATGACCGAGGGAGGCCCTCGGGCAAAGGCATTGTGGAGTTCTCGGGCAAGCCGGCCGCCCGGAAGGCTCTGGACAGGTGCAGCGAAGGCTCCTTCCTGCTGACCACGTGAGTGAGGGGCCGTGGGCGGTGGGTCCCCCCAGGGGCCCCGGTCCACTGGTCGTGCCAGGCCGGTGGATGGCCGTGGCGCCCTTGCGGCAGGGCATTCGGTGTCATCCTTAATTTTTGCACGATTGTGAGGATCGAGACGTACACCTTTTCGATCCCACAGTAGATCAGACATCCCTTGGGGGCTCTGTAACGGAGAAGCCGCTCCGTGCGTGCAGCATCTCGCGGTTTCCCGCGTCGTGCTCTGGGCTTCCCCAGACACCAGACACATGGGCGGCCTTGACCACGTGCTGGGACTGATTTTTAAAGCTGTACTCGCAGGTCTGGAGCCTGCCCCGACCCTGTCCGCCCCACGTTCCGCATCGTGCCAGCAAAAGCAGTCAGTGGCTGGGGACGGAGTGGAACAGTGGCTTCAGAAGTTTGCAGGCTTGTCCAGGCCTGAGCCCTAAGCGGCGGCCCGGGGTGGGCCCTGTCGCGGCTAATGCTCAGATGCTTTCTCCTCCCAGATTTCCGCGGCCTGTGACCGTGGAGCCCATGGACCAGCTAGATGATGAGGAGGGACTTCCGGAGAAGCTGGTCATAAAGAACCAGCAGTTTCACAAGTAGGTGGCCCCGACACGGTCCCCCGTCAGCTACTACTCACTTGCCTGTTCGGAAAGCACGTTGTCCAAGAACGTGTGAAAGGGGGCGCGCGTTGCTGCATGGGGGTGGGGGGTCTCGGACGCGGCCCTCGTGACCCCGGAACGGCGTCCGCAGGGAGCGAGAGCAGCCGCCCAGATTCGCGCAGCCCGGCTCGTTCGAGTACGAGTACGCCATGCGCTGGAAGGCGCTCATCGAGATGGAGAAGCAGCAGCAGGACCAGGTGGACCGCAACATCAAGGAGGCGCGCGAGAAGCTGGAGATGGAGATGGAGGCCGCTCGCCACGAGCACCAGGTCATGCTCATGCGCCAGGGTGAGTCCAGGCCGCGCGGCCCGCGCCGTGTTCGGGGGTCCTCTGTAGCGATCGGGAGGGAAAGGCCCGCACCTGTCTGTCCGTCGAGTGTCTGAAGCCTGCCGTTGACCCTGGAGATGTGGCGGAGAGCCCCCCTAGTCTGCACAGACGGCGGTGGTGGCTTCGGCTTCGTTTCGGGGACCCGCATCCCTCAGGGGGCCACTCCGGGTCGCAGATCGGATCCCCTTGGCTTCCTGGGGCTGCAATTCCGGACCGCCACGGGGCCCACGCGGCGAGAATGACAAATGCTCTCGAGCGCTGCGTTGTTTTTCTAGATTTGATGCGGCGCCAGGAAGAACTCCGGAGGATGGAGGAGCTGCACAACCAGGAAGTGCAAAAGCGGAAGCAGCTGGAGCTCAGGTGAGTCTTTTCCGCCGACGCCTTTTCTTCCGACGGCTCTGAAAGGTGACGCCTGCCTCCCGCCCCGCCTCCCGCACTCACGCGTGCGGGGATCCAGTGGCTCTAGGGCTAGGCAGACGTCACAGTCACTTTCCGGAGAGCGGTCTGAGCTGTGTCGTTGGGCTCTCGATGGCCCGGGCTGAGCCGCTCGGGGGCCGGAGTGCCTCTGCTTAAACACCTTGCTGACTCCAGGCAGGAGGAGGAGCGCAGGCGCCGCGAGGAGGAGATGCGCCGGCAGCAGGAGGAAATGATGCGGCGACAGCAGGAAGGATTTAAGGGAGCCTTCCCCGATGCGGTATATGTCTTTCCACGCGCATGACGTGCCGGGCCAGTCACGATAAACGCGCTGTGAACTGTCCGCTGAGGCTGTAGGACACACCAGGTTCCCACCCGTGTTCCCCTCTGTGACGCTCCTCTGAGAAAGGATTTGTAGGAACGGAAGGGAAGGTTTGAAGGGGCCTCTTCTCGCCCTGCCCGCGTTTTAGGATGCAAAGCTGGGGCTGCAGGATGAGCTAGATCCAGCAGCGCTGGGGCAGCCTGGGCCCGTCCTCCGCTGTCCTCGCGATGCTTGTGCAGGCCGGAGCCTTACACGACGACACCTGCCTGTCCCCTTTCCTTTCCGCTCTCCTGCTCCTAACAGGAGGCTCTCGTTCCTGTCCTCATATCTCTGACCTTGAACTCCCTGCACACCCAGCGAGGCGCTGTCACCGGCGTTCCTCACCTGGGTCTCAGTGCCCTTGGGACGTGTCACCGCTCTGTCTGTTTTCCCTAGCCTGAGATCGGCGGTGCGTGTGGGAGAAGGCAGTGCCGTCTCGGGCTGTCTTCAGTGCATTTTGTTTTTCAGAGAGAGCAGGAACTGCGCATGGGCCAGATGGCGATGGGAGGTAAGGCCCCGGGAGGTTAGTGGCTCCGAGTTCCCCTCCTGTCACATCCGGGCCGAGCTACGTAGCTGCTTTGACCTAGTCCAGATGCCACGGGTTGACATTCCCGGGAGCACCTCGTTTCGGGGGCGGGACGCGACGTCTTAGTCCGGAGGTCTTGTTGAATAGTTTCCTTCGGAACAAAAAGACGCTGATCCCTCTGCTCCTCGTGCTGATCACGTGACTCTGCTCTAGGTGCTATGGGCATAAATAACAGAGGCGCCATGCCCCCTGCTCCTGTGCCGACTGGTACCCCAGCTCCTCCGGGACCGGCCACGATGATGCCAGATGGAACCTTGGGATTGGTAATACACCGCAGGGCAGGGCCTTCCGGTAGCTGTACATGCTGACAGGAGAGAGGCCTTTGCACTCACAGTCCCGGGCCTGGCCACGCCTTGGCTCCGGGTGTCAGTCTCTAGGATGACTGTTAATCCATTAAGTGTCACCTCGAGATGTTTTCCCTTTCCATCTCGCGCGAACCCAGTCTCTGACTATACTTAGGAGGTGGGCACACGCCTCCGACGGGCCTGTCTCCCGGTTTCGTTACGGTCCTGGGTCGACCCCACGCGTTTGTGGAGGGAAGGCAATGAAGACTAGACGTTAACACATAAGTGAGGTGTGGAGCCAAAAAGAAGGCTTTATGGCTCACACAGTCCGCTGGTGGTTGTAGTTCTAATGTCAAAATGTTCAAACTGGATAGGCTTCGGGTTGCTTGCCCTTGTCCGGCAAAAAGGATATGGCTACAACGCACCCATCCTGGGATTTTCGTACGTCACGTTGTTTAGCAGATAAGACTAGAGAGAAAAAGGTAAAGGTGGGACGGTGGGGGGGCGGGGGTCCCTGATTCCGGCCGCCTGCCTTCCGGGAATGGGCGCTACAATCCTGAGCAGGCTCAGAAGCCTCTAGCATCAGGAGCCTTAACCAGCTGCTGGGTGGACATGGCCTCCGAGGGCGGGACCGCTGCTGGGTGGCAAGCTCGGGACCGAGGCCTCCGTCGTCACGCTGTCCTCTCCTCCTCCTTCTCTTTAAGACCCCGCCGACAACCGAACGCTTCGGCCAAGCAGCTACCATGGAAGGAATCGGGGCGATCGGCGGAACCCCGCCTGCGTTCAACCGCGCGGCTCCCGGGGCCGATTTCGCTCCCAACAAACGTCGCCGATACTAATAAAATTGCAGTGTCTAGTTTCCCAAGACCCTTAAGAGAAGGCCCCTTTTTGGACTAGCCAGAATTCTACCCTGGAAAAAAGTTAGGGATCCCTCCCTCCCAGTAGTTACGTCTCCCCTGCCTGTCCACTCCAGGGAGTCTGCTGGAGGCCGAGGGCGAGGGAGGGGGCGGTGTGTGCCCAATCAATTCTGTGTGGTGTGTCGTCCAGCTCACCGCATCATGCGGTGCATTCCTGAACCCCCAAGTGATTTTGGAGGCTCAGGAGGTGTGGGGGAGTCATGGCAACAAGGATTCATTTCAGTCAGAGCCCCACTCACCTCAGTCATTCCGTCCTCTGCATACCCCCTTCTCCACGCCTTCTCGCTCTTCGGCCCCCAGCCCCAGAGACACTGCCAGGTCCGCCACAGCGCCCGAGCACACCCCCCGATGACCTTAGCCGCACCTCTGTTCACTCCCAGGTGGGAATTCAGGCACATGTCCGCAGCGGCCAGCGATTACATGCATACGGTTCTGTTAGGTCCCTCCCATATAGTGCCCCTTCCACGTCCCGAGGAAGACATTTCTCTCTTAGAGCTTTTCATTTTAGTCCACCTTTAAAAAACTTTTCTGTTAAGTTGCCGCCTTCATGTTCCTGGGCCAGGCCCCCCCGGGAATGGCCCTCTCCCCGTCTGATGTTGCTGTTCATAGCTTTTCTCGGTAGGCCTGGTGCAGTCTTGGGACCCGGGGCCGCTGCGTGCGGACGCTCGGACGGTGGCCCTCAGCCTTGCCTATCCTAGGTAGTCACGCTGTGCATTTTTTATCGGTGTACCACGTTTGATTTATCCCTGAGACCTTTGGAGTTTTTCTGATAAATGGAGCAGTCTTGCAGCATCGACTTATTAAAATACATTTTAAGCCTTTTAATTTCCTGTGTGATTTTTGCGGGGGGGGGCGGGAGGGAGGGAGGGGAGGGGTGTCCTGCCTCGGCAGCAGCACTGGGCTCTGGAAGAACATTGCTTTGTGCCCCTTCGCCTAGAGCATCAGTCTGGAGGGTGGCCACATCCTGTGGTCAAAACGACCCAGGTCCACGCTCGTGACAGGTACACGCTACTTGAGGATGGAGGGCAGATGGGCCGGAGGGATCGGGGTGCCCCCACTGAGCCAGGAGGGGTCTCTAGGCATTGGCACTTGTGTCCGAGCAGCTGCTGGCCTGTCAGGCTTGGCACCACGGTCGACATAAAAGTGCCTCCGCGATGCCGAGCTGACCTCACCCCGGGCCCCAGCCGTGCGCTGCCTGCTCCTTTTCTCCAGCCTCGGAGCTGAAGTCCTCCCGAGCTGTCCCCATTGGCCGGGAAGAGCCAAAGACGTTCCCTTGCCCATGTTAGGAGGTGGCCGCCTCCCGAACTAAAGATAGACACAGCTGGCCCTCGCGGGCAGCTAAAAGCCTGCAGACCGAGAGGTGTGCCCCACTCGGCGGCCAGGCTCCTTGAAATACCCTTTCAGTAATCCAACGCCTCCATGTCTCTGCTCTGCCATAACAAAGGCTGTGGGCAGCGCTTTGACCCCGGTGCCAACCTCCCTGGTGAGTAATCCGGACCTTGCCAGGGGGCTCCCGGGGCGCTGGCGGGTGGCTGGCCTTGGGCAGGCTGTTCAAGGGGTAGAGAAGGGAGTCGCATGTGCCAGCCTGAGCTTCACTGGTCTGGGCGATCGTCGTCCGTCTTCACTGGTTTGTTTTTTTTTATGTTTGTGGAAAAAAAATATACAAGCATGTAAACCTGGGCATGTCCCCCTTCCCTTCTCGATCCACCGGTATTCACAGATGCTTGCTGCCATCACCCCGGGGTCCCCATCTTCCACGATGCACTTAAGGTGAGGCGTAGCCGGGGGTGGTAGCGAGAGCATTTCCCTGAGGACAGAGAGACACCCCGGAACCTGAGCTGAGCTGGGTCTCTCGTCCCCAGGGGTGGTCGTGCTGCCGGAAGCGGACCGTAGACTTCTCTGAGTTCTTAAACATCAAGGTAAAAACTCTCAACGTCCTTAGGTTCTGCGGCCGGCAGGGGTCCGTCTCTAACGCTTCTGTCCTCCTGTGGCCCAGGGCTGCACTGTGGGGCCGCACTGTGCCGAGAAGCCACCCGACGCCCCTCGCCCCGAGGACCCGGCCACAAGCAGTTCGCTGCAGGAGCAGAAGCCCCCGACCACCACCCTTCCCAAGTCGGCGGAGACTCTGCGCAGGGAGAGGCCCAAGTAAAGGAGGG
Source organism: Macroglossus sobrinus (assembly GCA_004027375.1). Classification (NCBI taxonomy): domain Eukaryota; kingdom Metazoa; phylum Chordata; class Mammalia; order Chiroptera; family Pteropodidae; genus Macroglossus; species Macroglossus sobrinus. Next base: position 89,941 of record PVKZ01004127.1, read on the forward strand.
GATCGCTGGGGTTCCCCTGCGTTAATGGAGCTTCCTAGGAGTGACTGAGTAACGGGTCACTGGGATTAGGGAGCAGGCACGCGAGTGAGGACGGCCAGGCGTCAGGCTGTGCGTGGGCTCTGTGTCATAGCCAAGATCCCGTGTCCGGGAGTCACACCCGAACTGTGAGAGGCCACGCGGGCCGATGGGCTGGGGCTTTGGGGTGTGAGCAGACAGCGGCCCCGGATCCATACTTAGTGATGATACAAGGTGGTGGGGGGATGTTGGGGATGACACGATTTTTTTTTCCTTTTGGAAAAGAATTTTAAAATAAGTTTTATGTCAGGGAAAGGGTGTAGTAGTATCGGCAGTGATATCGGCTGCAGAGAAGGGGAAGTGAATTTTGTGGAACTAAGATGAGCAGCAGAAAAAAGTCACATTCGGTGCGCAGCTAATTCGATGAAGAGGAAATGATGCAATTCTTCAGACAAGTGTGCTTAGCTTTGGAGCCACTGAGTAGATGGGCGACGGACGCCTGGGGGTCCCCCCGGGCTCAGGGGTTTGGGGTGCCCACGGAGAAGAAAATGGGTGATGTGGTTGCTGCAGACTGGGGCCCCGTGGGCACCCGCACCCAGGGAAGGGTGGGAGCTGTCGGCCACGGTTAATGAGTCAGAACGAAGTCACCGCACCCATACCCCCTAGGTCAGAGTCGCCTCCAAAGCTGCTTCCGCTAAACATATCCCAAGCCCTGGAGGTGGCATTGGAGCAGAAGGAGTTAAACCAGGAGCTCGGGGCTGGTAAGTGGGTGCCCGGTGGGACAGGCCTCGCAGCGTGAACTCAGGAAGGGGGCCCTTGCGTGGGAGGAATGGGCGGGTTCCTGACTCTGTGTCTCCCGCCCAGGACTTGACAGGAGTCTGATCCGGACCGGGTCCAGCTGCCAGAACCCCGGGTGTGACGCCGTGAGTGACAACTTGTGGGGGCCCCCGCGGATGTCTGGGTCTGGATCGGAGGCCGCGTGGGGTGCGCTCACAGTGACCCGACGCCGTCCCTGTCCTCTGTGGTCTGTCTCAGGTTTACCGAGGGCCCGAGAGCGATGCCACCCCGTGCACTCACCACCCAGGAGCACCTCGATTCCACGAGGGGTGAGGGCAGGGGCCGGGCGGCTGCGCGACAGCTTTCTGCCGAGGTTGACCGAGATGGGAGCCGGGGCTGGCGGGGACGGGGAGGAGGGACACTGAGTGGCCTTTCCATCAGGATGAAGTCTTGGAGCTGCTGTGGCATTCAGACCCTGGACTTCGGGGCCTTCCTGGCGCAGCCGGGATGCAAAGTGGGCAGACATGACTGGGCGCGCCAGGTAAGGCCACCGCCGTTCCCGACCTCATGATGAGAAGCTGCTTCTAGAAACATTTCTCCTCCCTGCGCCTCGTGCCAAGCTCTCTGCGTCCTCCTGTCCCCCTCGTGTGCTGCTCAGTGGCGGGAGATGGCATGGCTGCCTCAAGCCCCGCCATCTCTTCTGCGCACACACCTGAGGACGCCCCTCGGGTGGAGCGCCCATCCCCCCACCCACATCTCCCGTCTTCTCCTTAGCTGCCAGCATCTTGCCGCCACGATTGGCACCAGACAGAGTCCCTGGTGGTGGTGACTGTGTACGGGCAGACCCCACTGCCCGCGTTCAACTGGGTCAAGGCCACTCAGACCGAGGTGAGGAGTGTCATGGGCCCTGCGCGTGCAGGCGCCACTGTCCCCACGCTCAGTCAGGGTTACCTGGCTGACCCGTGGACATCGGGCTCATGGCTCCGGCCTGGCCGTGGGTCATAGTGACCGCCTGTGACCTGGGATGCTGACTGCCCCTGTAACTCTTTGCCCTCAGCTCCACGTGCACGTCGTGTTTGACGGGAACCGTGTGTTCCAGGCGCAGGTGCAGCTTTGGGGGGTAAGTGAGGACAAGGGGCGTGGGGGGCAGGAGGGGCGTGCGCAGAGGGCATCCTGAGGGATGGAGTCGCAGCGCGAGAACGCGGAGACTTTCTCCTCGTTTGCTTTGATCCTGTCTCTCCATCACCCTCCCTCTTCCTCTCCCTCGCCTTCCTCCTCTCTCCCTTACCATCTTGTCTCGCTCGACCATCTCTCCCCCAGCCTTCCATGGCATTCATCGCCACCCCACCCGGACCCCAATCCCTGGGATCACCTCACTCTCTCTCTCTCTTCTGTGTTCCTCTATCTTGCCCTCTCTCTCAGGTTATAGACGTCGAGCAGAGCTCGGTCTCCCTGATGCCATCTCGGGTTGAAATCTGTCTGGTGAAGGCTGACCCAGGCTCCTGGGCGCAGCTGGAGCACCCCAATGCACTAGCTCAGAAGGCCGGGGCGGGGGTTGGGTTAGACGTGGATGAGGAAGAATCTGAGGATTCAGAGGATGATCTGAGCTGGACAGAGGAGGAGGAGGAAGAGGAGGAGGCGATGGGGGACTAGTGACACCAGACGCTCAAGGGTCTAGACAGGACCTTGATAACTCTCTTAGGATCTCAGAGACCAGGATACGCTTGGCCATGGGATGCTGGGCGGCAGGAGGCTGAAGGAGGAGAGGACAAAAGTGTCCAAAGCATGCTGGTCTTTTTCCCCCCTAAATAAATCTTGTATTCTACGCTTTCACTTAGTGTCATTGTCTCGCCTCGCTAAGGTCGCCTGCGTCCCCCCAACTTCTGCGTGTGTTCTATGCACGCGTGGAACCAGCACGTGCACGTTCAATCTGCTCTCTACAGCTGTCAGGTGTTGGCTGCGTACGTTCTCCGGCCCAGCTATGTGCCAGGAGGCTAAGAGGTGCCTCACAAACAGGAGATGGACTCGCTCCTCCTCGGATAACTATTGTGGCTGACGGACATGTCGAGCCTCATGCACATGACATGACAATAGGGAGTCACAGGAAGTTGGAGTGAGTGCAGATGGCGCGGTACCGTGTTTACCAGCTGTGGGAGAAATTCCTGTGGACCGCGGCAGACAGGGAAGGCCTCTCAGAGAAACTACATTTTTGACAGCTTTATTGAGATACGAGGCACTCGTTGAAAATGTAAAATTCAGTGGTTTTTAGGATATTCAGAGGTGTACAAGCACAATAAATTTTAGAACATTTTCATCGCTCTGAATATAAAACCCTGTGCCCCTTGGCGGTCACTGCCATTGTCCCCTGAGTCACAGCCCTAGACAACCACTCATCTGCGCTCTGCCTCCTGGCTTTGCCTCTTTGAGATACTTCCTGTGAATGGAATCCTACAGTCCACGGTCCTTCGTGGCGGGTTTCTTTCACTTAGCATCATATTTTCAAAGTTCATGCACGTTGTCACATCTATGAGGACTTCATTCCTTTTGTATAAAGGGATAATATGTCACTGAGTGACAGCACCTTTTATCTATTCATCAGTCGAAGGACATTTGGGTTGTCTTCTACTCTTTGGCTCTCGTGAATATTCTTATGAACGTTCATGCAGAAGTTGTCACGGGCACATACATTTTCATTTCTCTTGGGTATATACCTAGGAGCGGAAGCGCTGAGTCCCAAGGTCACTAACTATTTGAGGAGCTGCCACACTGTTCCCACCGGCTGCGTCAGAAGCTTCCAGTGTCTCTATATCCTCAGTAACACTTATTTGCCTTTTGGATCCTAGCTCTCCTAGTGGGTGTGAAGTTGAATCTCACTGTGGTTTTAATGTGCATTGACCTGATGGCTCAGATATGGAGCATCTTTACGTGGGCTTCTTATCGGCCATCTGTGTCAATGATTTGGAAAAATATCCGTGCTTATTTTTTCCTATTTGTTAATTGGAGGGTTTGTCTTTTTATTGAGTTGTATATTTTTAAAAAATATATTTTGGAGACAGGGCTCTTGGTGACACATACATGATTGCAAATATCTTCTCCCACTCTGTGTGTTCGTGTTTCCACGGCCTCCATGCTGTCCTTAGATACACAAAACCTTTTACTTCTTACGAAGTCCGGTTTATCCATTTTTCCTTTGGTTTCTTATGCTTTTGATATCCTATCTGAGGAACCGTGGCCTCATCCAAGCTCAGGAAGATTCGCTCCTCTGTTTTTCTTCTAAGTGTTATGGTTGTAGCTCTTACATTTGGGTCTTTGATCCATCTTGAGTTAATTTTTTGTATGTGATACGAGGCGGGGGTCCAACTTTACACTTGTGTGCTCGGATACCCAGTCATCCTAGCATCATTTCGTGAGAAGATGCTCCTATCTATCCCCATTGAATTTTCTTGGCATCATAATTGAAACACAATGGACCCTCAATGTGAGGGTTATGAAATATTGAACATAAATATGAAGCACGAGAAACTTGGATGGGTATGGAAGAGAGGGAGAACCAGGATGGGGCGAGAAGATGGTTTTCATTTACTTTTTATTTTAATTTCAATTCCCAAATAGCACCTGGTCACTCTAAGAGACTCAGTGCAGTCCCTTTGCTGCTTGGAACCACTGCTGACATATAAGAGGGTCTGTTAAAGGGGGAGGGGACAAAGTTAAGTGGGCGTGGCCAGATTGGGCGGAGCCTAAAATTCTAGATTGAGGCGAGTTAAAAAAACATCTAGGTCTTTTCTTTTGAAATGTAGATTCTTAATCAGAGGAGACCTTTTTGAGTCTCCCTTGAGTCAAATTTACTCAACGGCGTGGCCAAGAATCTGAGCGATTCATATGATGAAACATGGAAGTAGGAATTTCAATGAACCTCAGATGATCTCCAGTTATTTTCATAGCACTGCTTTCTCTCAGTTTAGCTTGTAGGAGCAGAAGGTCGCGTTGGGAGCTAAGAATAAGATGGCGATGGGAGAATGGACAGGGGCAGCAAAGGTGACGGATCACAGCCTAGTATGGCTGAGTATTTATTTGGAGACTGAGGTGAGATTAGGGGACATTAGGGACTGCGTCCAGGGATAAGTCGCAGATCAGAGGTAAAGAGGTTTCCTGAACCTCCAGGATTTTTGAGAATTGTCACTCAGCTCTCGGTGTCCACGCTGTGGGTTTGAAGTGTGAATAAAGTTTCCCCTTGACCCGAACCCGTCAGATCCTTCTGAACCCTGGCAGTAGTTCACTGTCAAGGTCATTTTTCCTTGATCATCAGTCGACATCCCTAGGGGTTTTGGTGGACATTTAAAAATACGTAGAACAGTAAAATGCATATAGAAAAGTGCATAAAGTGCACTAATATTAAATGTACAACTCTTTTTCTATCTTCTTATCAAAATCAGGGGACCAGCAACTACCCAGAAATCCTGGAGAGGATGGAGGTGACGAATCAAAAAGTTCAAGTAACCCTTTGCTATAATGTAAATGTTCAAATGTATAGCGTTAAGAATGTAGTGGACATCTTACACAGCCCAAAGCTTAAAACGGAAAAAGTTTCAAGCAGGTGTAGTGTATAATATTAATAATCACAGCGATAACCATAGCTACTGTTTCTGAGACAAACTAACCTGCCAGGCACCATGCTAAGTGCTTCGCATGCAAAGCACCTCGCACTGTGAAACCTACGCATTTGCTCACATTAGCACGAACCCTTTTCCTGGCTACGTCTACACTTCTCATTTCTTCCCGCTGTGTTTTGTATCCTATCCCCTCACACCTTCCCAGAAACCGTACACGACGAATTATTCTTTCTCTTTCCTGCTCATCCAACCTTTCCCTCTCATTGGATGCTTTCGTTGGCGTGTAAATATGCTGAAGTCTCTGCAATTTACAAAATCAATTTCCCTTGATTTCACATTTCTCTCTAGCTACTACTCAGCGCCCTTCTCGCCTTTAGAACCAAACTCCTTGACGCTTTTTGCATTTCTTTCTTCACGATCTCTTTACGGCACACTTCAATCTGACTTCCAAGCCCCTCGGTGTGTGGTGATAAGGTCACCACTAGCCACCAAGTCACCAAATCCAATGGAAACTTGTAGGCCTCATCTTGCTTGACCTGTCAAACAAAATCTGACACCTGTGATGCTTTCTTCCTTGAAATACATTTCACACGTTGGCCTCAATGACCCATCACTCCCCTTGGTTGTCATCCTACATGTCTGGTCATCCCCCCGCCAGGCTCCCTGCCCTCCGCCATTCCATGATGAATTTCCTCAGGATTCAATTCTAGGCTGACTCTCTTCTGGACACTCATGCATGCCCATGACTGCAAGTACCATCCACACACAGAGGACACACATGTTTGTCTCTATGACACGTCTCTCCTTTGAGGCCCAGATCTGTGTGTTATAGTAATAATAGCTAAAGTGCTTCTGGAAGTGTCTGGCATACAGTAAGTATTACATAAGTGTTTGCTGTGATTAATACTCCTCCTCTTCCTCTTCACCGAAAGCTTTCACTTCCACCTATTAGGAAAGTTGGGTTTTTTTTT